>JAMZAV010003494.1:0-74327 GCA_024449915.1 Sweltsa coloradensis
ACTTCCCTACCTATTTGTAAGTTTATTGGATGAGCGAAGCGAAGACTTCAATTTCACTGACCCCCCAAAAAATTTAGCTCGGTTGTTTTTTTGTTTGTTTGTTTTTTTGTTTGTTGTTTTTGTTTGTTTTTTTGTCTGTTTGTTCGCACGATTCCGGGCAAACGGCATATGCGATCTTGATGAAAATTGAAGGGGACCTTCGAAATCTCTTAACTTAGACGTGCCACGTTTTTGGGTACAATCGAAGAAATATTTCTCATGAATATAGCACTTTTACGATTTTTTTCGATTTTTAGTGTGATATTTTCGAGACATTTGGGCCGATTCTGACCAAACGGGTAGGGCTACAACGTTCATATTTCACATGGACATTAAGGTAATGGTGATGTATTGCTTTCTGAAAGAAAAAGTTGAAAAAGTTAGCCAGAATCCATAGAAATAACGCTTTTAATATAAGTTTTTTGACTTTTTGTGCGATATTTTCGTGCCATTTGGGTCAATTCTGACCAAACGGGTGAGGCTACAACGTTCATATTTCACATGGACATTAAGAAAATGGTAATGTATTAGTTTCTGAAAGAAAAAGTTGAAAAAGTTAGTCAGAATCTATAGAAATAAAGCTTTTAATATAAGTTTTTTAACTTTTAGTGCGATATTTTCGTGCCATTTGGGCCAATTCTGACCAAACGGGTGGGCCTTCAACGTTCATATTATACATGGACATTAAGGTTATGGTGATGTAGTACCTTTTAAAAGAAAAAGTTGAAAAAGTTAGCCAGAATCCATAGAAATAAAGCTTTTAATATAAGTTTTTACGGTAAATAATACCAATTGACAGGTAACAAAAGAAATTTGACAACAATCACTTACAATGCGTAGGTACTAGGTAGCAAAACAAAGCACTTGCAAAAGTAAAGATATCCAACGCAAACTAAAAACTTTAAAAAGCTCATCCATCAACGCGGCGGGACTTGAGCGTTTTCCTAGTGTAAACATTTATAAAACATAACATATTGGAAAACTATAATTGGATGAGTGGAGCGAGCGTAGCGAGCGAAGCGAAAATTCCATTTCACTACACTGGAGAAAAAAATCCGGAATGTTTTTTTTTCCCCCCCGTTTGTATTTTTGTGTGTTTGTTAACACGATTCCGGCTAAACCGATACTCTAATTTTGTGATGACATTTTCTGTAGGCCTTCAAAATCTTTGGACTTAGAACTGCCATCTTTTTGGGTGCGATCGAAAACTTATTTCTCATGAAAATCGCAATTTTACGATTTTTTTCGTTTTTATTTTTTGTTTTTGTTCGTATTTTTGTGTGTTTGATAACACGATTCCGGCTAAACCAATACTCCAATTTCAATGAAATTTTCTGGAGACCTTTGAAATCTCTGAACTTAGAACTGCACGGATCAAAAAATTGATCGAAAAATTATTTCTTATGAAAATTGCAATTTTACGATTTTTTCGATTTTCTTGTTTTTTTCTGTTTGTATTTTTGTGTGTTTGTTAACACGATTCCGGCTAAACCGATACTCCAATTGTGATGAAATTTTCTGGAGGCCTTCAAAATCTCTGAACTTAAACCTGCCACGTTTTTGGGTACAATCGAAGAAATATTTCTCATGAATATCGTACTTTTACGATTTTTTAAAAATTTTAGTGCGATATTTTCGTGACATCCGGGCCGATTCTGACCAGACGGGTGGGGCTACAACGTTCATATTTTACATGAACATTAAGGTTATGGTGATGTATTGCTTTTTGAAAGAAAATTTTGAAAAAGTTAGCTAGAATCCATGGAATAAAGGTTTTAAGATGAGTTTTTGTTTAGGTTTATAATAACAATTAACAAGTAACAATAGAAACTTGACAACAATCACCTACAATGCATTTGAAAAGCACTTGCAAAGGAAAAGTGGTCCTACGCAAACAAAAAAACTGATTTAAAACGCCCCATCCACCAACGCGGCGGGGACTTAAGGGCTTTTTTCCTAGTTATATTATACAATAAAGAAAAAACGTTAGGAGTTACGAGCCGAGCTTTGCCCAACTCAAATGCGCGCACTCAGGTGTTGATATTTCTGCTGAACGGTTGGTAATATCATTACCAAATTTTTGAAATGGATGGTGTTAAAGTACTTTTATATTTATATCCGCAATTGGTTGCAATAATTTTAGCCTTATGATCCATTGCGATTAAATAGACCCAAGTACAAAACGTGAAAAAAAGAATCTAAAACAAGGATTCCAATTCGGGAAATTCCCACCAACCGTTTATCTTAGGATAAAAATAAATTAACCTACGCGTTCACTTAAATTTAAACGTTGATATCCATTTTTGAAAATTTGAGTTAAAAAATCTGTTTACTTGGGAATAAATTCCCGAAGTTGACCAAAATGGAGTAAATTTCGGTTATTACACTCAATTTTAATTCAAAATCAATGAATTGGGTAATTTAGGAATACACAGAGGCCTACTGGAAAGCATAGATTTTATTCTTAATTACCAATAGCGTGAAATTTGAAAACAGTTTTTAAAACCGTTTACCCGGAAAAACCAGAATGCTAGCGTCTAAAAAAACTTGTCTCCGCGCCAGCCTCAGCCACTCCTTAAATCGCTTTTATTTTATTTCACAATTTTATTTTGAACCCAAAAATTTAGATACTATAGATAAGGAATGCTTGATTTGTAACTAAGAATAACATAGTAATATAAATTGAAAATGGTTAGAAACTGGCTAAGAAAAGTGTGTAAAAATCCGTGACACAAAAATCATTGTAACATCCGTGACGCACTAAAAAAAATCAAAAACAATTAATATAATTTATTTTTAAAACAATAAATGGGTGATTATAAGGGTTCATCTTTCATGGATAAGCTCTATGTACACGGAAATGTAGCTGTCTGGGTCAGGGACCTGAATTTTTCTTTTTTTTTTTGATGATGATCCGGGATCCACTTCCCAAACAATGTAACATCCGTGACACCACATTTCACTCAATATATCTAAAAATTACAATTCATTTAAAAATATTTTTCATCTTATGGTAGGTAGGTTGTGTGTAAAAAATTTGGGTCTCAGTATAAAACATTACAATTAAATAGTTAATTTAAGTTTTTTTAGCTCTAAAAAGAGTGAAATGTAACATCCGTGACAGCCGGGGGTGGCTGTATATAATTTCCGCACTTCGATTAAAGGGGTTGGTTTTGTTTATTTTTGGATTTGCCCGATACACAAGAGCCGGGTTACGCGATTTTTTGTTCTGGAAGCTCTCTCGTTCCAATCACATGTCCAGCCGTAAAAGTACCCCGATAAACCCTCCCACCACCTGTCCCTCACTGCCCCCTTGCCCATTACTGCCCCCCATAAGAGGCATGGTCTCTTGAAAGTAGCAACGTCCATGCTTCCCCTGTCCCCGTCCACTGTCCACTGTCACTGCTGTCCCTTTCAAGGCATGGCCCTCTTGACGTAGCCGCCGTCCCTGCTCCACCTGTCTCCTCACTGTCCCCCGTCACTGCTGTCACTTTCAAGGCATGGTCTCTTGACAGTAGCAGCGTCCCTGCTTCATCTGTCCGTCACTGCCCCCCTGTCACTGCTGTCACTTTCAAGGAATAGTCTCTTGACAGTAGCAGCGTCCCTGCTCCACCTGTCCCATCACTGTCCTCTGTCACTGCTGTCACTTTCCCAAGGCATGGTCCTCTCCACAGTAGCAGCGTCCCCTGCTCCACCTGTCCCTTTCCTGTCCCCTGTCACTGCTGTCTCTTCAAGGCATGGTCGCTTAACAGAAGCACGCGTCCCTGCTTCACCTGTCCGTCACTGTCCCCTGTCACTGCTGTCACTTTCAAGGCATGGTCTCTTGACAGTAGCAGCGTCCCCGCTCTACCTGTCCCGTCACTGTCCCCTGTCACTGCTGTCACTTTCAAGGCATGGTCTCTTGACAGTAGCAGCGTCCCTGCTCCCCTGTCCCTCACTGTCCCCTGTCACTGCTGTCATTTTCAAGGCATGGTCTTTCCACAGTTGCAGCGTCCCTACTCCACCTGTCACGTCACTGTCCCCTGTCACTGCTGTCACTTTCAAGGCATGGTCTCTCCACAGTAGCAGCGTCCCTGCTCGCCACCTGTCCCGTCACTGTCCCCTGTAACTGCTGTCCCTTTTAAGGCATGGTCGCTTGACAGTAGCAGCGTCCCTGCTCCACCTGTCCGTCACTGTCCCCTGTCACTGCTGTCACTTTCAAGGCATGGTCTCTTGACAGTAGCAGCGTCCCTGCTTCACCTGTCCGTCACTGTCCCCTGTCACTTCTGTTCCTTTCAAGGCATGGTCTCTTGACAGAAGCAGCGTCCCTGCTCCACCTGTCCCGTCACTGTCCCCTTTAACTGCTGTCCCTTTCAAGCCATGGTCTCTTGACAGTAGAAGCGTCCCTGCTTTACCAGTTCCGTCACTTGTCACCTGTTACTATTTATTTATTTATTTATTTATTTATTTATTTTTTTTATTATTTTTTATTACTATTTATTTATTTATTTATTTATTTATTTATTTATTTATTTATTTATTTATTTATTTATTTATTTATTTATTTATTTATTTATTTATTTATTTATTTATTTATTTATTTATTTTTTAATTAATTTAATTTATTTATTTATTAGATTTATTTCATTATTTTTTAAGCGAGCCAACGAGCGTTTCCATTTGACTCTGCCGGAAAAATTATTTCACTGGTTTTTTTTTTTTTTTTTGTTTGTTTGTATGTCTCGCGATAACGTTCGAACGGAGGCTCGGATCGAGTTGAAATTTTGACCATCCGCAAGTTTTTGTTTCTCGATTGAATGCCATTAGTTTTGTGGCAAAATCGTCCAAAAAGTTAAAAAAGTTACATTAAAGTTAATCGAAAAGTTTTTTTTTTTTAAACTAACCGGCGACAAACTGAGATAGCCAAATCATTTAGAATGTCCCCCTCCGGCAAGAATTGTAAATTTTTTTTTGATCCGATAAGTAGTGTAATGGGAAAATTAAAATTATAACAAAAAAACGTTGCCATGGCAACGAAAAGACGCGCGAAGTTTTTTACTAATCACCCCACCTGAAGTAATCAAAATCTTTCGGAAAGCAGTCTATTATTGTCACAAAGAGTTTTAAAAACTTTTCCCAAGGAGTCAAGGTCCTCTAGATGGCGGTGGTTTTCCACAAAGTAAGGTTTTTACACACGGGGTTTTTCCCAAATACCTTGGCAAAATAAAAAATATTGGAAACGCAAACGCCCTAAATTTTATGTGCAATGTGGGTCTAGCAGCTATAGCACGTGCTCGCTTATCACGCGTCCAACTGGCGTTTCCTAGTTTTTTTCATTTTTTATTATTATTTAACCCCATTAAAACACACAAACACACAGAAAACAATCGATTTTTTGTAATGAATAATTAGGAAATTCGATTTCTTCCTCCTTCATTGTCCGAGAGTCGTCAGCTTGGCGGGAGGCTTGGGGGGGCTCGCCTGGGGGTCGAACTCCGCACAAAATGAATCTAGCCAGGGTAAAAAGATCGCGGACCGCATAGAAAACGCTTTACAACTCATACCTTTCCAGTAAAAAAAAAACAAAAATTTTAAAAGTTCCCGTCTAGCACGAACCCGGGCCCCACTCGTTTGGGAACGTGATTAAATTTTTATTTAAAAATTCATATTTGGAAAGGGTTTTCGACCCCTGCGGTTTCTACCCAGGTCGTACGGAGAGTGGGCCCTAAAGCAAAACCCAAAGTTTTTCTTACGGGGGTTCGAACCCGAGACACAGAGGCCCCCATCTGACGCCCCCGACGCCGTTTTCCTTAACCAAACTCGTATGAATAGGCCGTTGGAATAGTCATTTCATCGCGCAAATTTTGATGTATCTGTCGACGCGCGACGCCACTCCCACATATCGTAAACGTGTGGCACTAAGCACACCTGCACTTTGACGTCCCCGGGGCGCAGAACGGGGAGAACCCCACTCTTGGTTTTTTTCTCGCTCAACACCACTAAGCACCCTACAATAAGTCTTAGGAAATAAAACAAATTTTTTTTAGCTTCCTTATAATGTAAAATTAGATTAAAAATAAATCAAACGCTAGAATGAAGAAGATTAGGCGCGGCTAATTGTGTCGAGGGCGGCGGGGGGTGGGTTAGGAGGGGGGGGGGGGACAGCCCACACTCTACGTACACGGTGCGCTCTTCCGAAACGCGAGAATAGAAGAAGATTAGCGCGTGCTAATTGTCGATCGGGAGGTTGGCGGGGGGGTGGGGTTAGGGAGGGGGGGGGGGGACAGCCACACTCTAGCGTAACGGTGCGCCCCCCCCTCTTCCGTCGTCGGGTGCTAGATTGTTCACAGTAAGCACGAGGCCCCGGGCGAGACTCTAGACGGCGGATGTCTCCCTAGAGGGAGGGTCAGGATGCACGGGGAGGAGGGATTTTGACTATAAAGTCTTTTTCGTGATAGTCCCGGAAGCTTTAAAAATGGCAGTACTGGTACCTTGGCAAGGTGAGTCTCTCCTTCTTCGGCTCTTGTGGTGGAAGGTCCCGGGGCCGGGTGAGGTGAGGGGGAGGTCCGGGGTGCCTAAGGGCCTAACACCCAGTGGTTTGCTGCTGCCGGTACTGCTGGTGGCTCGGCACCCGGCTGGCACAGAGGCTAACTAGCGAGGGTACTGACCGACCTAGGGAGGGGGAGGCGAGGTAGGGGGTTAGGGATGAGGAGGGGTTTTGTCTTGGCCCTTCCTTCTGCTTCGGCCACATCATCTCGGGTCGGGTAGAGGGGTCGAGGTTTGAAATGGGTAGGAATGGAAGGAATATCGACAAATTTTGCTCTTTCGTGATATTACCGGCCGCCATTAGAATGGCTTTTGCCGGTAGGGGGGTGGGGCAGGGGGGTAAGGGAAGAGGAGGCTTCGTCTTGGGTCTTCCTTCTGCTTCGGGCCCCATCATCTTCGGTCGGGTAGAGTGTCGAGGTATGTATGGGTAGGAGAGGAGGGAATATCGACAAAGTTTGCTCTTTCGTGATATTACCGGCCGCCATTAGAATGGCTGTGCCGGTTAGGGAGGCGAGGTAGGGGGTGAAGGAAGAGGAGGCTTCGTCTTGGGTCTTCCTTCTGCTTCGGCTCTTGTGGTGGAAGGTCCCGGGGCCGGGTGAGGTGAGGAGGTGGTCGTCAGGGAAAGGGTGGCGCTAGGGTCAGGTCGGGGGTTAGCCTGAAGGGCACTAAACACCCGAGTGGGTATCTTCGCTTGTGCTTCGCCGGTACTGCTGGTGGCTCGGCACCCGGCTGGCACAGAGGCTAACTAGTGGGGGGAACTGACCAAACCCCCCCGCACGACCTCGCCCAAGTCAGGGGTGGTGTAGAAGACCAAGCTCCCCTGACTTGAACTCGGTAAGGGAAGGATGAAGCATATCTGGCAGGCAGGGCTGGGCAGGGGTTGGACGGGAGCATATCTGGCAGCTTGGGCTGGGCGGGGCTCATAAGGGAGGGCTCGGCGGAAGCATATCTTGCTCGGCTGGGCTCGCCAGGGTCTTGGGTTCTTGCCTCGGACAGCGCGCTGCGGGAGCCTGGAGATGTGTCACGTGCGAAGGTCGAGCGTCAATTGAGCGCGCGCGGAGAGAAATCGATGTTTTGTAACTTTCCCTGTATAACCTTTTTGGTGAGGGAAAGCTACGACAGATTCAGGGACATGGCCCTTTGCTGTCTTGTTGTGTTTATTACGATGAGTTTGTTGAGACACCGAGCCGTCACACCGACCTGACCGCACCACGCAAGCCGACGAGGGGGGAAAAGAGTACCGCTTGTCTCTACCATGCTATGCAAGGGTAGCTCCGCCAAAGACTGTCAAAGCAGCTCGCTGCCCTGGGAGGGCAGCGCGCTTTGTCCTTGGGCTCGAGGGTACGCGAGTGCGTGGTCGAGCCCAGGTTTGTTTCCTTCGCCGTTGTGGCGAGGTTTGCTCCTTTGGAATCGGAGTGGACTGAGGAACTAAAATGACATTATTAGGGGGGGAAAAGATCATTGTCGTCAGGAACAGGGACTTCTCTGACGGCGTACCTGGGGATACTAATGGTGGCCCCGTTTATGTGGTACGTAACTGAGTCAACGTGAGGTGGGGCCTGCTGTGGAGGTCTGGGTGCGATTTCCCTAATTGTGGGCCGTGTCCGGGTTGCAGGTAACGGGGTGAGAGTGAAGGGGGTGGAAGATATGAAGTTATACTGGTTAGTAGTTACGGTGTGAGACAGGATGGGTGGCTGGATAGGTGCCCGGTACCCTAAGTGGGTTTGTCTTGCCGGGTGTCGTCCAGTTCCTGCTCTGTTTAGTGGTTGGTGATGCAGGGTCAGAACCTGCGACTTATTAATTAGGGGGGGTGTTGCCAGGGTTAGGACCTGGGGCTTTGTCATTAATTCTAGAGGCAAGCTTTGTACAATTAGTACTTTGGCAGTTGGTGCCGGCGTTAGTTGGGGACCTGTGGCAGGTTGCCGTTTGTCCTTGAGATTCCTATTTACAATATGTACAAAACTGGCGGCGAGAGGTGCAACCGAGGGCTCTCGGGGTGAGCCCTGGTTCGGGGTAACCTCCGCCGGGGTCTGGGTGGCCAGGGGTGGAACCTGGGATCTACTAGTTACTTCTACAGTTAGACTTGGGTTGGGCAGGGTCGGAACCTGCGTCTTAGTTACTAGTATGGGTTTAGTCAGGGTTGAAACCTGAGTCGTTTTTGCTAATTCTAGAGGATTAGTTAAGGGACTTGTCTGAGTCTTATTTGCTAGGTTAAAATAAAAGTTAAAACTAGGTTCAAGCGCCCTTGGGGTGGTTATAGCTATTGTTAGCGGCTGGTTTGAACCAGGGTTGTCAGATGACCGCTCGTTTGCGCGCACCAGTATTTCGGCTTGTCCCGGAAGGCCCCCGAGGATGCATGTCGAGTCCGTGGCCTTGAGGTTTGGTAGCGGAGGACAGCTGATGGGTGGCGCCATCTGAGAGCTCAGATATAGTGCATCAACTATTCGTTTGATGACCTGGTTTGTTGTCTCAATCGAGGGTAGTGTCATATTTGAGGGTGTTGTCGAATGGCAGGTCTGCGCTATCTGGGGCAGGACCTGGGTCGGGGTGTGACTCCCCAGTACCTGGTTTAGCATGCCAGATCCCTGGTGTTTTCGGGGTGTTGGCAGCGGGTCATCGTCGGGGTTCGAATCAGAGTCAGAATCTGATGAGTCTGTGCTTGTTGCGACTTGTGGGTCTTGGTCGATCTCCGGGATGTGGCGTGCCATGAGGATTTTTAGGAGCAGGGGGTGTCTCCCCCATGGTAGACTGCTGGCGCTATCAAAGAGTGGTTTGCTGAGGGGTCGGTCTTGCATAGTTGTGATGTATTTCTCGTTTAGTTTGTTGCAGAATTCCGGAAGGGACGGTGCTGGGCATGTGGCATAGGTGACGGCATTGGATGTCCATGGGGGGAGACCCATACATTTTCGAAACATCTTTCTTTCGAAAGCGAGGGTGTTAGTCATGGAGTTTATGGGGAGGTGGCACATGAGTGCGTGCCCATAGGTAAGGACCGGTCTGATGAGCATTGTGTATAGTGGTAGGACGGTTCGAAAGTGGCAACCTCCGGCGAGCGAATATAGTGCCCTGGTTCTGGTTTTTGCTTTAGCTAGTACCTGTTTGGCATGGGGGATGAAGGTAAGTTTAGTGTCGAACAGCATACCCAGGTAAATAGCTCGTTTTGACGGGAAAACGGGGGTATTATTAAATAGAATGGGGGTGGAGGTTAGGCTCCGGACTTTTTTCGTAGTGCCCTTAACCACGAGGATTTGCGTCTTGCTGGGGTTTGGTGTGACTCGCCATTCGTTGCAATGCTCTAGGAAGCTTTCTAGGAGCAACGAGAGGGCTATTCTGGCGCATTTACTATTAGGGTGTGAAACCCAACACGCAAAGTCGTCTGCGAAGAGTGCAGCTCCAGAGTGAGGTGTCGGGGAAGATATCACAGTGCCCTGGTGGCCGGGGGTAGGGATGTCGTGGTTGAATAATATGTATAAGAGTGGGCTGACAGTGCTGCCCTGAGGCACCCCTGCTAGCATGGTGAAGGGGGAAGAGTATTCATTACCGACTTTGACTACTGAGCTCCTGCCGCTGATAAAGCTGGTGATCCAACGTAGGAGGGTGGCATCAAGTTGGTGGTGTGTGTCTAGTTTGTATAACAGACCAGCGTGCCATACTGTGTCAAAAGCCTTCTGTATATCAAGAAGTGCTAGAAGTGAAGTGTGTCCTTTGTTGTTGTTACGCTGGAGTGCCGTTGTTACTCTCAGGAGTTGGTCTTGGATGTTGAGCTGGGGGCGGAACCCAGCTTGGATGTCGGGGAGGAGATTGTTGTCATTGATATAGGGATGGAGTCTGGTGACTAGGATTTTCTCCATTAATTTAGAGAGAGTGGAGGTGAGGCAGATAGGTCTGTAGTTGGAAGGATTCGATAGATCCTTTGCTGGTTTGCTTATCATTATGACGTTGGCAGATTTAAATAGGTTTGGGACGTAGCCCAGTTCAAGAGATGCGTTGTAAAGGCTGCAGATTGAGGAGACCAACTCGGGAGGGGATCTCTTGAGGAGCCCATACGTGATATCGTCGGGGCCGGGGGAGGAGTTGGTTGACTTGCTGAGTGCCCTTGAGAAATCCGCTGGGGTGATCGGGGAGAGATAAGAGTGTTCTTCGTTGAGCTCAAGTCGCTTGTGGAGGGGGTTGAACTTTTGAGGGTTGTTGATAATGTGTTGGTTTACAGTGTCAAACTTTTCTGCGGAGAAGGTGGGGCTATGGGGCACCTGGTGTACGTTGCTGAGGGTGTTTCGGAAAACTTCAGCAATGTCGGCATTAAGGTGGTGAAGTTTACCACCATGCTCCAGGGGTTGGTGGGATAGGGAGGACTTTGGGTTGTAGCGGCGGATCATTTGCCAGAATTTGGCTGGCTCATTTTGCTTGGCTGTGTCGAAGTTTTTGAATTTGTCTTCAAGTTTTTTGATTTTGAATTTAGAGATTTCCCATTTGACTTTGTTCTTTAGGAGTTTGTAGTGGCGGACTAGATAGGGGGGGTGTCTCATTTGTACCATGTGACGCCTGGTTCTGTTTCTTAATTTGATGAGATTTACAATGTAAGGGGTAAAACCAAATTTTCCGCAGTGGGTGGCTGTTCGGATCGGGACTGCCTCCTTTTTAGCTGTGCTTATGGCGCTGACGATTGATTCGGCCATGAGGTCAACTTCGATGGCTGTTTCGGGGTTGAGGGTCGGGATGAGCGGGAGCAGTGTGGAGACGTAGAGTGCCCAGTCTGCGTTTTTGTAATCAAAGTAGGGTCTCCTGTATTGAGGGTTGTTTACTTTCCATGGTTTAGGGTGAATAGTGATGGATATGGGGAGGTGGTCAGACTCCATGTCTGGGCCAAAGGTTACTGGTGGACTGTGAGCCAGAGCGAGCTTAGTGGCGAAAATTTTATCAGGGGATGTTCCAAGGGAGCCTGCTCTTTCTGCTGGTCGCGTTATGGGTGTGTCCACGTGGAGAAGTTTGGGAGAGAGGTGCTCCCTGAGGAGTTTGCCCCTGAGGGTTGAGCGTCTGTCCCCATACTCGATGTGATGGGCGTTTAGATCGCCGAGTATGATATACCTTGGCCTTTCCAGGGAGAGGTGATTTAGAAGATAGGGCAGATGTGGTGTGGCTGTATTGCAGCCTTGGTATACATTTGTTATTCTGATTGGTTTACGATTGTTGAGGATGATGTCTATTGTCAGAGTTTCAAAATTTTCCTCCAGTGTAGGTTGATAGGGGAGGTCTGGTGTTACCAGTTTTGCCAGGAGGGGGCGTTTTACAATTGTGGCGAGGCCCCAGTAGGAGGTGCTGTCCTGCCTGAATATTTGGAACCCCGGAAAGAAAACTCTCATGCCTGTTTTCAGTCTAGTCTCAGAGAGGAGCATTACATCTGGTGAAGCGTCTGATTGCAGGTAATCTCGGAGGTTGTCCAATTTGGACATGAGTCCACGGATGTTGTATTGAACAATGGTAATGGAGTGTCTGAGGATGGTGTTGGGTTGGGGGGGAGTAGGCTGGTTGGTAGCCATGTTTGAGTGGGTGGGTGAGGTGGGGTTGAGGTTTTAGGGTTGTTAGTAAAACAGGGCGTGGGGGTGTGTGTGTGACGGTCTGGAGTGGAAGATTTCCAGGCTTCCAAGACGGTTTTCCTGTATTAGGGTGCTCAGCCCTAGCAGGGATTTGGTGGCTTGATCTGTGGCTTCTGCCAGCTTTGGGTGGGTTGAGGAAGGGAGAACATTATATATGATGTTGATCATGGTATCTAGGAGGGGGATGATAAACCTTGGTAGGGAGAGGGGATTTTGGTGGTGTACTGCCTGATGCAGTGTTTCGTTTGTCTGGGGAGGCTGGGATGTTTGGTTTGGGTAGGCCCCTGAGAGCCAGGGTTGGGCCCCGGGGATCCAAGGTGAGATCCTTGGGGGTGGTGGCGGTGCTACCATGGGGACCTGGGCAAGTGCTGGGGGGGCATAGGTGCTCGTGGGGTGGAGGTAGGTGTTTCCGTATGATATAGTTGTAGGCATACTTGGGAAGAAAGGACGGGGGGTGGGTTCCATTGGGTAGGGAGTTTGAGCGGGGGTCGGGGTTCGTTCACCAGTTTGAGGTTTCCGTACAGGGAGAGTAGCTGTTTCTCTTCTGGGAATCATGTCGCTGAACTGAGTCGGCGGTGGAAGTATTGTGTCTATCCACTGAGATTGGTCGAGCTGGACCTGTCGGGGGAGTAGCAGGGGGAGTGGGGGGAGTGAAGATAACGGGGTGCCTTCGGTGGTGCGGAGGAGGTTTCCTGCCTCGGGCCTGAGCCACGGGTTCCCATTCTGAGCGGCATCCTCCGGTTTTCTTCGTTGGCCGATGGTTAGATGTTCGGGAGGTTTCCAGGAAAGCAGGGAAGGAAATACATGGACAGGCTGGTAAGGGGGGATGACCTGTCTATGTTCGGGTAAGACGGGGGAGTTTACCGGGTAGAGTGGGCAGGAAGGCTGGCCTGTCATGTGGCCAACGCCGTTGCAGGTGGCACAATATCGGAGATTGGGGTCGGGCCTGAGCGCGTCTGCACGTCTATGGGTGCATTTCTCTGTTAGGCATGGTGCCCCGCAGTGGAAGCACTTAGGGTGGTTTCGGCATCTTATAGATCGGTGAGAGTATCGCTGGCACCTGGGGCAGGGAGTGTGGTTGATAGCTGGCCTTGAAGGCTCTACCCTGTAATGTTTCCCCAGGGCAACCACTCCGGAAGAAAGGAGGGCGCCAATGGTTGGGCTGTGCTTTGAAAAAACCCTCACCATTTTTGTGGGCCCGTGTATGCGGTGGTTGATCCTTGTGGCCGATGCTATATAGAGGTGGGGGTGTTCCTTTGCTATGGCCGACATCAGGTCGGCCACTTTTGTTGCCTTTTCCACCCCTGTTATAACGCAGGAGTCAGCCTGGGTATTGGGAATATTAACCTGAGGGCGGGGAGGTGGGACAGGGGTTTGGGGAGGTATGAAAGGGGTGTAGTTTGCTGTTCTTCCCAAGAGGGAGGCGGGGACCTTTGTCAGGAACTCAGTAAGTTCTTGGTAGTTAGGGAAATGGATGGTTGTTGTTCCCGTTTGGTGGTTGTGATTGTTGGGTGGCATCGGATCTGTGGTTAGGCCGTGGTTTAGTAGTAGTTGTCGCAAGAAGAAGGGGGAGTTGGGATTATGGGTGTGCCTATGTATCTTTAGGCTGGATGGTTGGGGTGGTAAGGTTTTTTCCTCCGTAGGGGTGGCTTGGTTTGTTCGTTTCCCAGGGTTGTCTGCCATTTCGTCCTGGGTAGGAGGGAAGGCTGTTGTTGGTGTTGGCGATTTCGGGCTGTTTCCATCTTCCTCGACCGTAGCAATTAGGTTCTCCCTGGAGGTTGGTGGGGGTAGTAGGTTGTCCGAGAGGTTTGAACCTGAAGATTCCGAGAAGCCATAGCCATGGGGTGGCATTGGTGTAGAGGATCTTTTACTGTTATGCTGGGAAACATAATGTTGGGTGTCTGGTGAGTCGTGAGCTTCTCTGAATGAGGTGGCCAGATCGTGTAGGATGGTTGCTTCGTGTTCGGTGAAGAAATGTCCGTCGTTCAAGTGAGGGACGAGGATGCCGGAGTTAGGGAGGCCCTGGGTGATATCCGGGCAAGGAGGGGAGAGGGGAGTTTGTGCGATGGGGTTGGTTGACTTCTTCACCTTGGGTTTCTTTGTTTTTCGGGTGGTTTGGTGTGGTTTGGTTTCACCCTCGTGAAAGCCTAGGTTACGGGTGGCCTTAAGAAAGGCCACCCGCCTAGTGGGGGCGGGTTCGACGTTGTCTTCCCCACTGTCCGAGTCTGCGTTGGTAGGGTTGTGGAAGAAGGAGGAGGCAGGGACCTGGGATATTTGCTCAGCTGTTGGGGAGAAGATGGGAGCTGTAGTATCCTGGCCTCTGACGGGAGTGCTTGTGGAATTTACCATTTTTAGAAGTGATGGTTGAGGGTGGCTGATGTAGGTACAGAAACCTATTGGGTATGTAACCTCACAGAGTGAAGGGATACTTATTGGGGGCAGTAGTATCAGGGGCAGAACCCTGATTGTGCGAGATTGCAGTGGGTCAAATCCAGAGACTTAACCAAAGCAAGGGGGGTTTATCCAGCTGAGAGGTGGTTATAGCTGGTACATAGCCTCGTTATTCAGGGAGATACTTGGGGGTGGCAGAAGCAGGGACAGAACCCTGAGTGAGAAGGCAGGTCTGAAGACTTATCCAGATCGAGGGGGTGGCAATACCGGGCACTTAGCCTCGTTATGCAAAAAAAAAAAAAAAAAAAAAAAAAAAATATACTGCTTGGGGGTGGCAGTATCAGGGGCGGAACCCTGGCTTTAGAGTGAATGTGTTGGGGGTATCAAGTCAAAAGACTTAACCAGATCGGGGGAGGCAGTAGCGGGTTCATAGCCCCGCTATGCAAAAAGGATACTGGTTGGGGGTGGCAGGGGCAGAACCCTGGTGGTGCGAGTGGGTAGTTCAGAGACTTGACTAAGTCAAGGGGGGTGGCATTATCGGGTTCATAGCCCCGAAATGCAAAAAGATACTGGCGATATGAGCTGCAAGCAGCACGACCTTTGGGGTTATAGTGGGGGGCCCTAGGTCCTGCTACAGAAAGCAAGGTGCCTCAAAGCTGAGAGGGGGTGTGGGGGCGGGGAGGCTTTAATGCAATAACCTTGCACGAGGTATTCCAACTGGGAGAGTCCCAGTTGGTATGAGTTGGACACGACCCAGCGATGATGTTGTTCTTTCTGATTCTGCTGCCGGAGTATTCCTCTGAACCCTTGGTGTAGGTGGCGAGGTCTGTCGGCGGCGGAGGCGGCGAGGTTAGCGTGGGGCGGCGGGGTCCGATGGTCCGTCGGCGGTAGTTGCTGGGTCGGCGGCCGGCGAGCTGCGGTCGGCGGTCGGCTCGGGCGTCGTTGGTCCGAGTTGGTCTTCAGCCCTTAGCGTGGGGCGGCGGGGTCCGATGGTCCGTCGGCGGCGGGCGCTGGGTCGGCGGCCGGCGGGCGGTCGGCGGCCGGCGGGTGCTGGGTCGGCGGTCGGTGAGCTGCGGTCGACGGCCGGCGAGCTGCGGTCGGCGAGCTGCGGTCGGCGGTCGGCTCGGGCGTCGTTGGTCCGAGTTGATCTTCAGCCCTTAGCGTGGGGCGGCGGGGTCCGATGGTCCGTCGGCGGCGGGTGCTGGGTCGGCGGCCGGCGAGCTGCGGACGGCAGCTGGAGCAGGAGCACTAGGTATGTGTGCTGTGATCCTGGTCCGAGGATCTTGAGTTCCCTCCTATCTTCCTTGGTCCTTGGCGTGGTCTTCTTTCTTGAGGCACTTATCACTGCTCAGGTGATGTGAACAGCTCGACAGTCGAGTTGGGAATGAGCGCGCGCGGGCGAACCGCGCTGTATTTATACCCAGCGGTCTGGGCGTCGCGACGCTGCTTTCAGAAATTGCGACCAATCACAGAGCTCAATGCTCTGACCAATCAGAGAGCTCAATGCTCCGACCAATCACTGAGCTCAATGTTCTGCCCAATGACAAGCCGTGGATAAGGAATCGATCTTAGCATGGAGCTCTATTTTCCACGATAACAATAGTTTTCTATTCAATTAATAATCGATGTTTGTACGATCATTCGATAATGTTGTAAAAATCGAGTAACCGAACATCACAAATACGCTATATCACTCAACCTATTGATTTCCATCGTCGTTGAAGCCTTTAATGCACCAAATACAATCAAAAGTTACATTGTATGCCTTGCTTGTTTTAATCGTACAATCATTTAGCGTTGTGGATTTTTGATTGTTTGTTGCTGATTGACGTTTAAAGCTTAGTTGTGGTTGTAGTGTAAGTCTAGGTTATTTACTTTACCATCAGTGTTTACTATACAACAATGAACATAAATTGAAGGGGCGGTCAAGCTATTGGTTGTTGAGAAAAGATACAAAATAAACCATTATAAACTTATGAGGGTTAAGAATAGCTTCTATTTATGTGCATGCCTAAAGCCACGACATTTCACAGCTCCAGTCTCTAATCTCAAGAGCTTTCCTGCGAACAGTTTCATTACGGCCATGAAATTTGTTATAACTTTTTAAAACATGTTTGCGTAAATGATTGGGATGAACATTAACATAACGTTTCTAGGGGAGAAACAAACTACTAAAGGTGTTGGAATTACAACAATATTACGCACAGTGTACTGTTTGTACAAGAGCAAATTGTAATTAGATGAGCGAAGCGAGTGAAGCGAAGACTTCAATTTCACTGACTTCCAAAAAATTTAGCTCGGGTGTTTTTTTGTTTTTTTGTTTGTTTGTTTTTCCGTCTGTTTGTTCGCTCTCTACCGGGCAAACGGCATATGCGATCTTGATGAAAATTTGACAGGACCTTCGAAATCTCTGAATAGAACTTGCACGTTTTTGGTACACTCGAAGAAATTTTTCGAATGAAATATCGTACTTTGCGATTTTTTTCGATTTTTGTGCGATATTTTCGTGCATTTGGGCCCATTCTGACCAAACGGGTTAGGCTACAACGTTTTTCATATTTACATGGGACATAAGGGTTATGGTGATTGTGTACATTTTGAACAGAAAAAGTTTGGCAAGTTAGCCAGAATCTATAGAAATAACGCTTTTATATAAGTTTTTTGATTTTTTTGAGGTTTGAATATTTTCGTGCCGTTTGGCCCATTCTGCCAAACGGGTGGGGCTACAACGTTCCATATTATACATGGACTTAAAGTATGGTGATTAGTACCCATTGAGAAAAGTTGAAAAGTTAGTCAGAATCATAGAAATAAAGCTTTTAATATAAGTTTTTTAGGTAAAAATACCAATTGACAAGAACAATAAAAACTGACAACAATCACCTAAAATGCGTAAGGTAGCAAAACCAAACACTTGCAAAGTAAAGTATATCCCACGCAAACTAACAACTTTAGAAAGCTCATCCATCAATGCGCGGGACTTTTAGCGTTTTCCCTAGTTTATTACCTAACGCAATAATAAAGGCTTGAATGGCCGTGGTTAATACTTGGAAGATATTGATGAGCCGTAGCGAGCGTAGCGAGCGAGAAAAGACTTAATTTCACTGACCCTCAATAAATTTAGCTCACCACATGTTTTTTTTTTTTTTTTTTTTGTATTTCTGTCTGTTTGTTGCTCTCTACCCCGCCAAACGGCATATCGATCTTGATGAAATTGGAGGGAACCTTCGAAATTTTCTGAACTTAGACTTGCTACGTTTTTGGTGTTAAATCAAAAATATTTTCTCATGAATATCGTCTTTTTACGATTTTTTTCGATTTTTAGTGGCGTATTTTCGTGACATTTGGGCCGATTCTGACCAAACGGTGTATGGCCTACACGTTCATATTTCAACACGGACATTAAGGCAATGTGATGTAGTGCTTTCTGTAAAAAAAAAGTTGAAAAGTTAGCCAGAATCTGTATGAATAAAGCTTTTCGTATAAATTTTTGAATTTTATGTGCGATATTTTCGTGACATTTGGGTCAATTCTGACCAAACGGGTGGGCCTACAACGTTCATATTCTCTGGACATATAAGGTTTTGATGACTTAGTACATTTTGAAAGAAAAAGTTAAAAAGTTCGCCAGAAGTCATACAAATAAAAAGCTTTTAAATATGAGTTGTTTACGGTAATAATACGCACTTGACAGGTAACGAAAGAACTTGACAACAAGCACCTACATTGGCGTAGGCAACAAAACAACGCACTTGCAAAATGAGATATTTCCACGCAAAATAAAACTTTAAAAAGGTCATCCTCAACGCGGCGGGACCTGAGGCGTTTTTCCTAGTATAGCATAACCCAGCGCAGACAACTACGTATATCACAGCCCTCAATCCGAATTGAACATTCAAGTCGGTTCGAGTTCATTCGGTTTGAGTCTCTTGATATACCACTCGATTACGGGGGGGGGGGGGGGGGGGGCATTGGCAATCCACTTTCCAATGTGGACTGAAATGAGTAAATTGCCTTGAATATACAGTTTCAATACGCATTCAATACGATTCCAAAACTGCCTTAGAGATATAGATTTCAGTGAATACCATTATTAGGCAGGCGGTGTTTATTACATGTTTACAATAAAATGGCGTTCTTGGAGACTTTAATGAAGAATTAGGTTTAATATTTACGTAGCGTAAGTAGAGATATCAAGTACATAGTATTTTCAGTTGTTATTCATGAATTCTGTAGCATCAATTTTAAACTGCACAACAACAACTTCAATTCGAATCCAAATAGGATTGAGGAAGTCGTTTCGATGTCCAGTGATATACACTTCAACGTCAAACCGAATGACTCAACGAATTTCAGTCAATTCGGATTGACTGCTGTGGTATACGTAGTGATTGTATATTGACTGCCAGTGCTCTTCCCTCCTCTCCTCAGGGCAGATGTGACGAAAGGCTAGCACACCTGTTCCATCCCCAGGCTAGCCGACCTTGACCCAGAGCCAAACATGTGGGTGGGATCACTGGTCTCGACAGACTCGCTCGCTCTGCTGGCCTGCAACTGTGTCCCTCATGTCCCACCACACGGATTCCACACTGAAAACCCATTTCCATCACACAGTTCACATATGCTGTTGTAGCGCCTATAAAAACTACATTTTAGAATCGAAATAGTTATATCTTTCATTAATTGCTTTCAATATCAATGAATCTTTCCCCACCCTTGTTAAATCAACAAACAAAATTAAATACCTTACTGGTCATTAAGTTTTTAGTATATATTTGTTTATTATTTCATACGTTTTTCGGAAAAACTCTACGTTTTTACATGCAACCTAAAAACCCTTCGACGCCAATGTTATGAAATTCAATTTAGTTATTGCTTTGTTCACCGTACTCCTAGATGTGTCCGAGAGTCGTCTGCTTGCAGGAGCGTGGCGGTCTCGCCTGGCTCGAACTCCGCTCAACTGAAACTTGCTAGGGTGTTTTTTACAATCGCGGACCGCATAGAAAACGCTTGACAACACATAACACTTTCCAGTAAAAAAAGACACATTTGAATGTGTTCCCATCTAGGTACGAACCCAGGACTGGCTCGTTGGAAGCGTGATTAAATTTCTATTAATAATTCATATTCGGAGGGATCGCGGCCCCTCGCGATACGTACCCAGGTCGTACCGAAGACAGTGGCGCCCCTATGTTACCATGTTATTCTTTAGGAAGTTGGAACCCTATACATAGTGCCTACATCGACCCCCCGCGACGTCCTCCTCCAACCGTTGCCTATGAGGACTCGTTGGAAATCAGCCATTTCATTGAGCACATTTTGACGTATCCTCCGACGTCGCGACGCCAATCCATCTACATCACCGCTTACCGGGTGCACTTAGCACACCTGCCTTTGACGTCCCAAGGGGGCGTCTTGACGGCGCGGACCACCCCAGCGAAATTAGCCCATACCATTAGTTGAACTCCCCGAGTCGTATTGCAGGCTGGACCAATCTATAGAGGGGGCAAACGCCCTAGCCCAGTGCACGTGGCCAATCTTGTCATCTCTCTCGGCCCCCTCGACGCAAGGCGCCTTTATTCATTTTTCACTTTCTTTTAAAAGACTGAGATAAGGGGCCATCAAATTCCACTCGCAACCTTCCGTGGTTTGGTCCGTGATTGGCAAGTTTCACTCTTGAAACCTAATGGCGAGCTCTGGTCCGTCGTCGGGGAACTTTCCCCTTTTCCTTTGACTTCACTCCCCGAACGGCGACGACAATGACAACCGGACGGATGATTACACAGACGGAGACTACCACGGCGTGGGGAACCACTTCAGCCCCCATGGGAGCAACATCGGAAGCTTAACTGGCCCTCCCCACACGCTTTGGCTGGTTCTGACCACACAGACCTGTCACCCCTTGTCCCCACCGCGTCATCCCTTACGTCCCTCCCTTCGTCTTCGATTACAAGTTGCATAAATATTTCCAATCCAAAAATTCAATAGATAAGGTTTGCTTAAAGCATTAAATATCTATAAAACGTGTCCCATCTACGTATGGCTTACAGAAAAATAAACCGAAAATTGTGTTTCAAACATAAGTTTTCTTTAAGCTACTATCGACTATATCATTTCCGCACTTCGATTAAATGGTTGGTTTTTGCTATTGTTGGATTTTGCCGATACACAAGCGCCGGGTACGCAGATTTTTTGTCTGGCAGCTCACTCGTTCTCATCACATGTCCACCGTCATAGTACACATAAACCCTGCACCACCTTCCCGTCCTGTCCCCCTGTCATTACTGTTCCCTTTCAAGGCATGATCTCTTGAAAGTAGCAACGTCCATGCTCCACCTGTCACGTCACTGTCTCATGTCACTGCAGTCACAGTCAAGGCATGGTTTCTTGACAGTAGCCGCGTCCCTGCTTCACCTGTCCCACTATCTATGCTGTCCCCTATCACTTTCAAGGCATGGTCTTTTGACAGTACCCGCGTCCCTGCTCCACCTGTCTCGTCACTGTCCCCTGTCACTGCTGTTCCCTTTCAAGGCATGGTTCTTGACAGTAGCAGCGTCCCTGCTGCACCTGTCTCCGTCACTGTCCCCTTCCACTGCTGGCTCTTCAAGCATGGTCTCTTAACATAGCAGCGTCCCTGCTCCACCTGTCTCGTCACTGTCCCCTGTCTCTGCTGTCACTTTCAAGGCATGGTCTCTTAACAGTAGCAGCGTCCCTGCTGCACCTGTCCTGTCACTGTCCCCTGTCACTATTTATTTATTTATTAATTAATTAATTCTTTTTTCTTTTTTTTCTTTTTTTTCGTTTGTTTATTTATTTATTTGTTTGTTCGTTTGTTTGTTTGTTTGTTTATTTATTTGTTTGTTTGTTTGTTTGTTTGTTTGTTTTATTTATTTATTAGATTTATTTCATTAATTATTATTATTTTAACCTCATTTACACACACAAACACACAGAAAACTGTCGATTTTATGAAAATAGAATTAGGAAATTCGATGTTCTTCCTCCTTCATGTGTCCGAGAGTCGTCAGCTTAATTGGCGGGAGGCGTTGGGGGTCTCGCCTGGCGTCTAACTCCGCACAACTGAATCTAGCCAGTTAAACGATCGCGGACCGTCATGAGAAAACGCTTGACAACTCATACCTTTACAGTAAAAAAAGACAAATTTAAATATGTTCCCGTCCTAGGTACGAAACCCAGGACCGGACTCGTTTGGAAGCGTGATTAATTTTCTATTAATAATTTATATTCGAAAGGGATTGCGACCCCTCGCGGGTACGTACCCAGTCGTACCGGAGAGAGTGACGCCTATGTTACAATGTTATTTCTTACAGGTTCAACCCGAGACACAGTGGCCTACATCTGACGCCCCCCACGCCGTTCTCCTTAACCGATCTGCGTAGCGTAGACTCGTTGGAATAGTAATTTCATCGCGCAAATTTTTGATGTATCTGTCAGACGTCGCGACGCCACTCCTACATATCGCTAATCGTGTATGGCACTAAGCACACCTGCACTTTGACTCCACGGGAGTCAGAACGGCGAGACCCACTCTTGGTTTTATCTCGCTCAATCCCACTAAGCACTCACTACAATAAGTCTTAGGAAATAAAACTATTCTTTTAGCTTTCTTATAAAATGTAAAATTAGATTAAAAATAAATCAAACGCTAGAATAGAAAAAGAAAAGTTTAGGGCCGCGTGCTATTGTCGATCGAGGGGCCGGGGGGTGGGTTAGGAGGGGGGGGGGGACAGCCACACTCTACGGACACGGTGCGCTCTTCCGTCGTCGGTGCTAGATTGTCACAGTAGCACGAGGCCCCGGGCGAGACTCTAAACGGCGGATGTCTCCTCGAGGGAGGTCAGGATGCACGGGGAGGAGGGATTTTATGTATAAAGTCTTTTCGTGATAGTCCCGGAGGAAGCTTAAAATGGCAGTACTGGTACCTTGGCAATGTGAGTCCTCCTTCTTCGGCTCTTGTGGTGAAGGTCCGGGCCGGGTGAGGTGAGGGGGATTCGTCTGGCGCTAGGGTCGGGCCGGCGGGGCCTCCGGGTGAGCTGAATGGACTAACACCCGAGCAGGTGCTTCGTTGTGCTTCGCCGTACTGCTGGTGGCTCGCACCCGGCCTGGCACAGAGGCTAACTAATGGGACTGGGGTTAGCCTGAAGGGCACCCCTTTTTTTTTAAAAAAAAAAACCCCGAGTGGGTATCTTCGCTTGCCTTCGCGGTAAATGCTGGTGGCTCGGCCCCGGCTGGCACAGAGGCTAACTAGCGAGGGTACTGACCGACCTAGGTAGGTGAGGCGAGGTAGGGGTAAGGGATGAGGAGGCTTCGTCTTGGTCCTTCCATTCTGCTTCGGCAAATCATCTCGTCGGGTAGAGGGTCGTGAGTGTGAATGGTAGGAATGGAATGGAATATCGACAAATTTTGCTCTTTCGTGATATTACCGGCCGCCATTAGGAATGCTGTCCGGTTGGGAGGCGAGGTAGGGGGTGAAGGAAGAGGAGGCTTCGTCTTGGGGTCCTTCCCTTCTGCTTTCGCCACATCATCTTCGGTCGGGTAGAGTGTCGAGTATGAATGGTAGGAGAGGAGGGAATATCGACACGTTTGCTCGTGTCGTGGATATTACCGGGCCGCCTTAGAATGGCTGTGCCGGTTAGGGAGCGAGGTAGGGGGGTGAAGAAGAGGAGGCTTCGTCTTGGGTCCCCTTCCTTCTGGCTTCGGCTCTTTTGGTGAAGGTCCCGGGCGGGGTTGAGGTGAGGGGGAGGTCGTCTGGAAGGCTGGCGCTAGGGTCAGGTCGGGGGTTTAGCCTGAAGGGGCACTAAACACCCGAGTGGGTATCTTCGCCTGTGCTCGCCGGTACTGCTGGTGGCTCGGCACCCGTGCGGACACAGAGGCTAACCTAGCGGGGGGAACTGACCAAACCCCCCCGCCACGACCTCGCCCAAGTCAGGGGTGGTGAGAAGACCAGCTCCCCTGAACTTGAACTCGTTAATGGAAGGATGAAGCATATAGTCTGGCCGGCAGGGCTGGGCAGGGTTTGACGGGAGCAATATCTGGCAGCATTGGGCTGGGCGGGGCTCTAAGGGAGGGCTCGGCGGAAGCATATCTTGCTCGGCTGGCTCGCCAGGGTCTTGGGTTTCTTGCCTCGACAGCGCGCTGCGGGAGCCTGGAGATGTTTACGTGCTAGGTCGAGCGTCGAATGAGCTCGCGCTGACGAATCGCGCTGTATTTATACCCCAGTCGGCCGGGCGTCCGCGACGCTGCTATCAGAAATTGCGACGCAATCACAGAGCTCAATGCTCCGAGCGAATCACATAGCTCAATGTTGTGACCAATGCAAGCCGTGGTAAGGAATCTATCTCAGCATGGGCCTTCCATTCTTCACCAAACATAGTTTTCTATTGCAATTAATAATCGATGTTTGTATCGATCATTCGATTATGTTGTTATAATCGAGTAACCGAACATCACAATTCGCTAATATCACTCAAACTATTGATTCCATTGTCGTTGAATCCTTAATGCACCAATACAATCAATAGTTTTACATTGAATGCCTTCTCGTTTATCGTACACTCATTTAGCGTTTTGGCCCTTTTGATTGTTTGCGTTGCTGATTGACGTAATAAAGTTGTGGCTATGGTTTGTTTAAAAGTTTTCATCCAGGTTATTTACTTTTGACTCATCAGTTTACTATAAAACTTGAACATAAATTGAAGGGGCGGTACAAGCTATTGTGTTTTAGAAAAGATACAAAATAAACCATTGAAACTTCGAGTTAAGAGATAGTTAAGATAAGAAGTCTCTATTATGTGCATGCTTAAAGCACGACATTTCCAGCTTGTAGTCCTCTGATCTCAAAGCTTTCCTGCGAAACAGTTTATATTACGGACAAAAAATTGGTCTCGTAAATGATTGGGCTAGAAGGATGAACATAAACAGAACGATTCAAGGGGAGAAACAAACTATCGAAAGGTGTTGGTAATACAACAATATCACGCATTGTGAACTATTTGTACGAGTTTTAAATTCTTATTACTACGCACGCAATATCAAGGCTGTGATGGCCGTGGTTATAACTGGAAGGAGAATATACAATAACCCAGTCGCAGAACAAGTCCAATGTATATTGATGCATAGTGTTTCAGTAACTTCACGGTTCAACTCTGTCACGGGAGGCCGACTCTGTTGTTGTTGGTCGAGGTCGAAAGGTATGATTTACATGGCAGTGGACGGTCCAAATGTTGAACAATGATTCGCATCAGTTGTCAATTTCGAAATGACATAGATTGTGTTATATTTTCCAATCGGGAGAAAATGGATTAAATGGTATAATTTTTATGAGAAAAGGGACGCACGGGACTTTTAGTGGTAGCCCTTCTAGAGGTAGGTTTTCTTTGAGCATACTATTGTTATTCGTTTGTAGAAAGTTAATAATCTGGTTTTTTTCACGTGTAGCCAAGGCTTACATCCCCTCACCGCCTGTCGACTGCATTCGAGCAGGCCGTTGCATCCACCATTTTAATACAAAAATACCCGAATCGGGACTCCCGGTTGTCACGGATTATATCGCAACGATACGACCTCACTGGTTCGATCCTTTACGCCTAGTCGATTACTGTAGAAAAACGGCCTGGTCCAACTCCGTCATAGTTATAGAATCGCAGTCCAGGGCAGGTGTGACCGAGAGCTAGCTCACCTGTTCATCCCAGGCTAGCCGACCTTGCCCAGAGCCTAACATGTGGTACGATCCACTGGTCCTCGACAGGCTCGCTCCTGCTGCATGCACTGTGGTCCCACGTCTGTCCTACACACACGGATTTCCCATCACTGAAAACCATTTCCAGTTACACAGTTTTACAATAGCTTTCCGACCTCTATACTAGCTGCATTTTATAAATCGAATAGTTCAAATCTGTTTTTGCTATCAACGAATCTTTCCCCAAACTTGTTAATCACAAACCAAATTGTAAAAACATAACTGTTACTAAGTTTTTTGAGTAATTGCTAAATTGTTACGTTTTTGGTCTTCGTTTTTACATACACCTAACGACGACAGCCAATTGTGATGAATTCAATTTGGAATTCCTATTCCCCCTCCTCCTTGATGTGTCCGAGAGTCGTCCATGCTTTGGTGGGAGGTTGCGGGTCTCGCCTTGCATCGACTCTGTACTTCTGAACCTTGAATAGGTGTTCGATCGCGGACCGCAAAGGAAACGCGTAGACTACACTGTCCATGTGAAAACCACAAATTTGTACGAATGAATATGGTCCGTCTAGGTACGAACCCGGGACCGTGCTCGTTTAAAGCTGATTAAATTTCTACAATCATACATATTCGCGAGGGACGCGACCCCTCGCGGTACATACCGCAATCGGACCGAAGAGTGACGACCCTATGCACCAATGGGCTGTTCTTACGGGGTTCGAACCCGAGAACATCGTGGCTACATCGGACGCCCCGACGCCGTCCTCCTTACCGTCTGCGTAAGAGTAAGCTCGTTGGAATCGTCATTTCATTGAGCACATTTTTACGTATCTCCTTGACGTCGCTACTCCACTCCTTCTACATTCCGCTAACCGGGTGGCAACTTGCCCACCTGCACTTTACGTCCTAAGGGGGCGTGCTTGACGGCGGGGACCCACCCTCCAGCGAAATTAGCCATACATTAGGTGTACTCACCGAGTCGTATTGCAGGCTGGATCAATCTATATAGGGGGCAAACGCCCCTAGCCCCATTGCACGGCGCATCTTTCATCTCCTCTGTCTACCTATACGCAGAGGTGCTTTATTCCCCTTTTCCCCTTTTTAAAAAGACTTAGATAAGGGGCCATCGAATTCAACTCGCACAAACCTTCTCGTGGTTTAGCCCGTGATTAGGGGACTTTTTCTCCTGAAACTAATGGCGAGCTCTGGTTCGTCGTCGGAACTTCTCTTCCCTTTGACTACCTCCCACGATTGCGACGACAATGACACACGGACGGATGATGGCACAAACGGAGACGACCACGACGTGTGGGGGGGATCCCTGTCCCCTCTCCATACGCTTGTGGCTGGTTCTGACCAGCACAAGCCTGTCTACCCCTTGACCCCCGCGTCAGCTTTGCGGTACCTCCCTTCGTCTCGTTAGCCAGTTGCATAAAATATGATTACGTTAAGCAATATCCAATCACAAAATTCAATAGATAAGTTTTCTACAAGCCATTAATTATCCTATAAAAAGTGTCCCATCTACGTAGGCTTACAGAAAAGAAACCAAAATGGTGTTTCAAACAACAAGTTTGCTTTTAGCTACTAGCTACTATACAGCCACTCCGCTTAAAAGGGGAAAAGTAAAAAAATCTAACAAATATTAAAAAAAAAATGTTTTTACTATTTGAAAGATAATGCATGTAAGCATGTAATTTTATGAAACCAAAAATAGTCTTTTTTTTAAAATAACTATTAGTCTGTATTTGCCTTGAAATTATAGCTTTTGTTTGGTGTAAGTGAAGATGAGTTTTTTACAAAAAGTTGGCAGCCTGGTGTCAAAAGAATCAGCCTGGTACCTCCATTTTAAGCAGTTCTAAGTTAAGGTCATGGTGGTGAAGAATCTAAACTGTGAATTTCAAGTCTTTATGTAATTTTATCACAATCATTTATTTAATGAAATGTAATCATGTTTTGTGAAGTAAACATTTTTGTGACAATAAAGGCAAATAAGTTGTTTTTTGGTGTATAATAGTTCTTATATTTTGCTACAAGTTGGTGATGTTGACAATTACTGTAGGTAACCTTCACTCTTTTAAGTGTTCCTAGCTTTAAACATTTCTGAGAAATAGTGTCACGGAATGTTACGTTCACGATGTTTGTAACATGTCGCGGATGTTTGTTGAAAGATTGTGATTGATTACTCACTTGAAATATGATCATCAATGTATTGAAGGGGTTTATTAAAAATAAATTGCTGATGCGTTGTATAGCCTAATCTTTTCTTGTCAAGATTTTTATATGGAAAATGTATGGTCCTTGTCACTTGTTATTACAAACTCGATAGTATTTTAGCCTATTTACATTTTGTAAAAGTTTGCATTATTGATGAGCGTAAGCGGCGTAAGCAAGCGAATCGAAATTTCCATTCTACTACACTGGAGAAAAAATCCGGAATGTTTTTTTTGTCTTTCTTTTGTATTTTTGTGTGTTTGTTAACACGATTCCGGCTAACCGATACTCCAATTGCGATGAATTTTATGGAAGGCCTTTCTAATTTCTTAACTTAAAACTGCCACATTTTGAGCGCAATCGGAAAATTATTTTTTTATTAAAATCGCATTTTACGATTTTTTTTCGATTTTTAAAATATTTCTTCGACTTATAACACCTACATGCTTTATTCATTTTAATATTTTTTCACATGGCTACCGTTAATTTTATGATTTAGGTATTCATGTTAATTTGAGCCGCAATCGAACATTATTTCCTCATGAAATCGAAATTTTACGTTTTTTTTGAGGGTGTGGAAACAATTCTTTGACGTTATTAAACCTCAGGCTTTATCCGATGTCATGATTTTTTCACAGCCCCTAATTTATAAATTTATATTTCGTGTTAAATTTGTTCACATCAAATTATTATTCTTATGAAATTCGAAATTTTACGATTTTTTCCTTTTTTAAAATTACGATTATTAAAAAAAAAATTTTAAGTTAATTTTTTTTATATAATTATTTTAATTGATAGGCGTAGCGAGCGAAGCGAAGATTCCATTTCACTACCTGGAGAAAAAAACCGGAATGTTTTTTCCTTTTTTCTGTTTGTTATTATTGTGTGTTTGTTTAACACGGATTCCGGCTAAACCGATACTCCCAATTGTGATGACATTTCTGTAGGCCTTCAAATCTTTGGACTTAACTGCCATCTTTTTGGTGCGATCAAAACTTATTCCTCATTGAAAAATCGGCAATTTTACGATTTTTTTCGTTTTTATTTTTTCTTTTGTTCGTATTTTTGTGTGTTTGTTACCACGATTCGGATAAACCAATACTCCATTTCAATGAATTTTACTGGAGACCTTTGAAATCTCTGATTATATACTGCACGGATCAAAAAATTGATCGAAAAATTTTTTCTCATGAAAATTGTTCAATTTACGATTTTTTTTCGATTTCTTGATTTTTTTCTGTTTTGTATTTTTGTGTGTTTGTTAACACGATTTCCGCTATACCGTACTCCATTGTGATGAAATTTTCTGTGAGCCCTTCAAAATCTCTTGATTAGACCTCCACCTTTTTTGTTTGCGATCGGAAATTTTTTCTCATGAAATCGGCAATTTTTTTTTTTTTCCGTTTTTAAACTTTTGTTTTTTGTTTGTATTTTTGTGTGTTTTGTTTAACACGATTCCGGCTAAACCGACACTCCAAGTTGCGATGAAGATTTTATGGAGGCCTTCAAATCTCTGAAATTAAAACCTGCCAAGTTTTGGTTACAATCGAAGAAATATTTTCTCATGAATATCGTACTTATCGATTTTTTTAATTTTTAGTGCGATATTTTTCGTGACATTCGGGCCGATTCTGACCAGACGGGTGGGGCTACAACGTTCATATTTTACATGAACATTAAGGTTATGGTGATGTATTGCTTTCTGAAAGAAAATTTTGAAAAAGTTAGCTAGAATCCATGGAATAAAGGTTTTAAGATGAGTTTTTGTTTAGGTTTATAATAACAATTAACAAGTAACAATAGAAACTTGACAACAATCACCTACAATGCATTTGAAAAGCACTTGCAAAGGAAAAGTGGTCCTACGCAAACTAAAAACTGATAAAAACGCTCATCCACCAACGCGGCGGGACTTAAGCGTTTTCCTAGTTATATTATACAATAAAGGAAAAACGTTAGGAGTTAAGAGCCGAGCTTTGCCCAACTCAAATGCGCGCACTCAGGTGTTGATGATTTCTGCTGAACGGTTGGTAATATCATTACCAAATTTTGCATGGATGGTATTAAAGTACTATATTTATATCCGCAATTGGTTGCAATAAGTCCATTTACCTTATGATCCATGCGAGGAAAGACCCAATTCCAAAACGTGAAAATAAGAATCCAAAACAGGATTCCAATTCGGGTAATTTCCTCAAACCGTTTATCTTAGGATAAAAATAAATAAACCTACGCGTCAATGATTAAATTGATATCCAGTTTGCAAATTGAGTTAAAAAATCTGTTTATGGAATAAATTCCGAATGACCAAAATGGAGTAAATTCGGTTTTTCACTCATTTATTCAAAATCAATGAATTAGGTAATTTAGAAATAACATAGGCCTACTGGATAGCATAGATTTATCTTTATTACCAATAGCGTGAAATTTGAAAACAGTGTTTAAACCGTTTACCCGGAAAAACCAGAATGCTAGTGTCTAAACTGTCTCCGCGCCAGCGCTCAGCACTCTTAACATCGCATTTATTTATTTCACAATTATTTGACCCAAAATTTTAGATACTATAGATAAGGAACTTGATTTGTAACTAAGAATAACATATAATAAAATAAAATGGTTAGAAACTGGCTAAGCAAAGTGTTGGTAAACATCCTGACAAAAATCATTGTAACATCCGGAGCACAAAAATCATTACATTAATAATTATTTTAAAACAAATGGGTTTATAAGGTATCTCATGGAAAGCTTATGATAGGAAATGTAGCTGTTGGTCAGGGCCATTTTATGTTCCCGATTGGTTAAATTGATTTTTTACAAAAAACCTTTATTTTTTTTAAAATGAATTTATAATTTTCGTTTTTTTTTGGGGAAAAATTTTAAACGCAACAATAATTTTTTTCTCAAAAAATGCAATTTTACGGGGGTTTTTTTTTTTAAAAAAATTCTTTTACAAATAACACCTACATTCTTTATCCGATTGTAATGATTTTTTCACAGAACCTTAATTTTTTGAATATATATTCGGTAAAAATTTGACACAATCAAAAAATTTTTTCTATGGAAAACGAAATTTTTCGATTTTTTTCTTTTTTAAAAATTTCGATTAATTAAAAAAAATTAAAAATTTAAAATTTTTTTTTATTTTTTTTAAATAATTTTAAAAAAAATACTCAATTAAAATGTTTTTTTAACAAAATAAAAAGGAAATTTAAAATGAAAATGGAGCTCAAGAAAATTAAAACCTTTTACCCTCTTTTAAAAACCGGCGGGCCCACTTTTCCAAAAAAAAAATTTTTATTTTAAAAAATTTTAAACCCTTTATGGGTTCCATCGAGGATAAGCCCAAGTAAAAACTTTTGGGGAAAAAGGGGCCAAACTTTTAATTTTCCCGGAAAATTCCCCCAAAACAAAAAAAAAATTTAACCTACCCACATTTTTTTTAAATTAATCAAAAATTTCAATTTTTTAAAAAATATTTTTCCCCTTTTGTTTTTTAAAACCCAAGGTTGAAAAAATTAAATTAAATTTGGTTTTAAAAATTTTTTTAATTCAAAAAATGGAAAAGGAAAATTTTTAAAGGAGAATAAATTTCCGATTTGGATGAAAGGGTTTTTTCTTTTTCCCTCCCGTAAAAGAAAACCCCAGTGTTTTTTTTAGGAAAAAAACCCAAATGTTACCCGTCTAAACGTTCCCGCCCACCTCCCACTGCCACTGTTTATTTTTTTTAAAAATTTTCTTTTAAAAGAAAAAATTTTGTCCATGTGGAATCCCCTTGAATTTGTAATTTAAGGGAATTTAACATGGGAATTTAATTGAAAGGGTTGAAACTGGGCCTTAAGGGCCAGGGGTTTAAAACACCGTCCCCCCCTCATTGTAACCCCCCTGACGCCCCCAAAAATTTCCCTTAACAAAAACCCCCTTTATTTATTCCCTTAAATGGGTTTTAAGGGGCATTTTCGGGGATAAGCCCCCCTTGTATTAAAAAATTTTTATGCTGCCCTTTGGGGGCCCGGGTTTTCTATCTTTTGATATGTGGGGGCCCCAACCCCCCCCAACGGGGCCCGTAATTTTTTAACATCCGTTGCCCCCCTTTCCTCAATTTCCCCTTAAATCTTCATTTCAAAATTTTCCCCATAGGAGGTTGTTTTTGTCACTTGCCCCTTTCATTAAAAAAACTTTCACAAAATAGTTTTAATTTTTAAATTTTAGCCCCATTTTGAAAATGTCCCTCGTGAAAACCGGAAATGGCTTTAAAATTTCCCCCGCCCCCCTTCCCCGTAAATTTTGTTTCCCCTAAGGTTTTGGCCCTAACGAAGACCCCCCCGCAATTTTTTTTCAATTCCCCGTAAAACCACAAGGGCAAGGCCTTAAGTAAAACGTCCCTGCACCACCTGCCCCGTCACTGTCCCCTGTAATTCTGTCATTTAAAGGGGCCATGGTCTCTTTAAGAAAGCACCCCCCCGGCTCCACCGCCCCTCATTCCCCCTTACTGCTGTCATTTTCCGGGGCAGGGCTTTTTGACAGTACAGCGCCCCTGCCCACCGTCCTCACTGTCCCCTGTCACGCTGTCCCATTTTCAAGGTGGCCCCCTTGACAGAACCCACGCCCTGCCCACCTGCCCCGTCACTTCCCCTGCACTGCGTAAATTTTAAAGGGCCCATGGTTTTTGACAGAACCCAGCGCCCCTCTCCCCCCTTGTCCCGTCACTGCCCCCGTCCGTTTGCCCTTTAAAGGCATGGTCTCTTGACATAGCAGCGTCCCCCCCCCTTCCCCCGGGCATTTGTCCCCTGTCATTCGTCCTTTAAGGCAGGGTTTCTCTTGACAGAGGGCCCCCTGCCCCCCTGCCCCCCGTCACTTCCCCTGTCACTGCGCCCCTTTTCAAGGCTTTGGTCTTTAACAGTAGCCGTCCCTCCCCACCTGCCCGTCACTTCCCCTGTCAGTGCCCCTTCAAGGCAGGGCCCTTTTAACATTAGCAGCGTCCCTGCCCCCCTGCCCCGCCCATGCCCCCTGTAAACTGCGTCATTTTCAAGGCATGGTTTTAAACACCAGAAACGCCCCTTTTCCACCGCCCCGTCACTCCCCCCTGCCCATTTCTTTTCACTTTCGGCCATGGTCTCTAACAGTACAGCGCCCCTTTTCTCCCCACCTGCCCCGAAAGGGTCCCTGTCACTGCTGCATTTCAAGGCATGGCCCTTTTAAAAAGAAGCAGGGGCCTGCTCCCCCTGTCCCGTCACTGCCCCCTGTCACTCCCTGCCCCTTTTCAAGGAATGTCTTTTTGAAGTGGGCCGCGTCCCTGTTTTCCCCCGCCCCGTCACTTCCCCTGTCACTGCTGTTTTTTAAAAGGCGGTCTCTTGACGTAGCAGCGTCCCTGTTTCCACCTGCCCCCTCACTTCCCCTGTCATTTCCTGCCCCTTTTTCAACCCATGGTCTTTTAAAAAAAAAAGGTCCCTGCCCACCGTCCCGTCACTGTCCCCCCTTTTCCTGCTGTCCTTTAAAGGGCATGGCCCTTTTGACAGAAGAAGCGCCCCTGCTCCACCGCCCCTCCGTCCCCTTCCTCTGTCCCTTTAAGGCTTTTCCCTCTTGAAATTAGCCGGTCCCGGTTTCCAGGCCCCGCCCTGCCCCCTTCACCTGTCACTTTAAACCCAGGTTTTTTGGACGTAGCAACGCCTGTTTCCACCTGTCCGTCACTGTCCCTGTCATTTCTTTTTCCTTTAAAGGATGGTCTCTTGACAGAACAGCGCCCCTGCCCCACCTGCCCTTTCACTGTCCCTTTAACGCTCCCCCTTTAAAGGCCATGGTCTTTTGAAAAAAAAGGCCGTCCCTCTCCACCTGCCCCCCGTAACTGCCCCCTTTTTAACTGGGGGGTCCCTTTCAAGCCATGGTCTTTTGAAATTAGAACGCCCCGGCCCCACCTTTCCCGTCACTGTCCCCGAACTGCGGCCCTTTCAACCAGGGTCTTTGAACTTAGAAGCCCCCTGCCCCCACCTGCCCCGTCACTGTCCCCTGTAACTCCCTGCCCCTTTTAAGCCATGGTCTCTTAAAAGTAAAAGGGGCCCTGCTCCACCGGCCCCCCGGTCACTGTCCTCTGTCACTGCTGGCACTCCCCAAGTCGGTCCCTTAACACAAACCCGCGTTTTTTGTTTTAAACCAGTTCCGTCATTTTGTCACCTTTTTCTTTTTTTTATTTATTTAGTTATTTTTTTTTAAATTTATTTAATTATTTTTTTGTATTTTTTTTTAAATTTTTTTAAATTTTTTATTTTATTTTTTTTTATTTATTATTTATTTTTATTTTTATTTTTTATTTATTATTATTTTTAACCTCTTTTAAACACAAAAAACACACAAAAAACCCCGTTTTTTATAAAAATTTAAATTAGGAAATTCGATGTTTTTTCCTCCTTCTGTGTCCGGAGTCTTTCAGTTTAATTGGGCGGGAGGGTTGGGGGTCCCCCGGGCCCGTCGAACTCCCCCACAACTAAATCTACCCGGGGTAAACGATCGCGGCCCGAATGGGAAAACGCTTGACAACTCATACATTTTCCCCTTTTTAAAAAAAGAAAAATTTTAAATATTTTTTTCCCGTCTATTCAGAACCCAGGCCCCGGATCTTGGAAGCGTGTTTAAAAATTTCTTTAATAATTATATTCGGAAGGGGTTTTCGACCCTCCCCGGTACTTTCCCCCGGGTCGTACCGGAGAGAGTGACGCCCAAAGGGCCAAAAAATGTTTTTTTTACGGAGGTTCGAACCCGAGAAACAGTGGCCTACTTTCAGACCCCCGCGGCCGTTCCCCTTTAACCGATCTGGTAGAATAGGCTCTTTGGGGAATAGTAAATTTCCCATCGCGAAAATTTTGGGATGATCTTTTGACGTCGCGACGCCACTCCTACATCATCGCTAATCGTGTGGCACTAAGCACACCTGCATTGACGTCCAGGGGGGCTTCGGGAACGGCGAGAAAAAAAAATCTTGGGGTTTTTTTCGCTCAATCACTCACCAAAAGCCCCTCACTACAATAAATTTTGGAAATAAAAAAATATTTTTTTTAGCTTCCTTTTAAAAAGTAAAATTAGATTTAAAAAAAATCCAAAAGGAGAATTTGAAAAAAAAGATTAGGCGCGTGCTAATTGTCGATCGAGGGGGGCGAAGGGGGGGGTTTTTTAGGGGGGGGGGGGGGGAAAGGGGGGGGGGGGGGGCCCCCCCTCCCTTTGGTACACGGGTGCGCTCTTCCAACGCCCAGAATTTGAAGGGAAAATTGGCCCCGTGCCCAATTTTTTGATCGTGGGCCTTTGGGGGGGGGGCCCCAAGGAGGGGGTGGGGGACAGCCCCACTCTACGTAAAACGGTGCGCCCCCTCCGTCGTCGGGCTAGATTGTCAAAAATGCACGAGGCCCCGGGCGAGACTCTTGGGCTGGTAGTCTCCCTAGAGGGAGGGGCCCGGATTTCACGGGGGGGAGGGGTTTTTACTATAAAATTTTTTCTCGGATAGTCCCCCGGGAAACTTTTTAAAAAAAGGGAGTACCCGGGACCTTGGGAAGGGCCCGTCCCTCTCCTTGTTTGGCTGTGTGGTGGAAGGGCCCCCGGGCCCGGGGGATTTAAGGGGAGGGCGGGGGGGCGTTTGGGTCGGGGCCGGGGGGAGCCTGAAGGGCACTAACACCCAAATAGGGGTTTTTCGCTTGTGCTTCGCCGGTTTCTGCTGGTGGGTCGGCACCCGGCTGGCCCCAGAGGCTAACTATAGTGGGAATTGGGGGGGAGCCTTTAAGGGCACGTACACCCCAGCAGGTTTCCTTCGCTTGTGCTTCGCCCGGTTTCTGCTGGTGGCTCGGCCCCCCCGGCCCGGGACAGAGGCTGACCCAGTGGGGGGCTGGGGTGAGCCTGAAGGGCTAAAACCCAAAAACCCAAGTGGGTATTTCGCTTGTGCTTTGGGCCGGGGACTGCTGGGGCTCGGCACCCGGTGGCACCGAGGCTAACCCAGTGGGTTTTGGGGTGGCCTGATGGGCCCCTAAAACCCGAGGGGGGTTCTTTGCCTTTTGCTTCGCCGGTACTGCTGGTGGCTCGGCAAACCCCGGGTTTGGGCCCCAGGCTAACTTGTTGGGGCTGGGGGACCGGGAAGGGGACTAACACCCCAAATGGGTATCTTTTGCTTGTGCTTCGCCCCGGGAGTGGTGGCTGGCCCCCCGGCTGCACAGAGGCTAACTTGTGGGGCTGGGGGGAGCCCGAAGGGGGACAAAAACCCGGGGGGGTTCTTCGCTTTGCTTTGCCGTTACTGCTGGTGGGTAGGCACCCGGCTGGCACAAAGGGAACTAGTGGGCTGGGGAGAGCCTGAAGGGGACTAACACCCAAAATAGGGTGTCTTTGCTTTTGCTTCGCCGGTACTGCTGGTGGCTTGGGGACCCCCCCCGGCCCCATCGGGGGCCGAACCCACCCACCCCCCCCCTACCGGGGCCCGGGCCCCCCAGCCCCCCAGAGGGCCCCTTGTCGGGGGGCCGGGAAACCCCTAAAACCCGAATGGGCCCCCTTCCCCCTACCCCCAAACCCCCCCCCCTAACCCCCGAAGGGGCCCCCTACCTTTCCCCCTCCCGGAACGGTTTGGCCTTTCCCCCCCGGCCCACCCCAGGAATTAAGGGGGTGGGGGCCAAAGGGCCCCCAAAAACCCCCCCCCGGTTGCCCAACGCTGGGGCCCAACCCCCGGGAAGGGCCAACTAGTTGGGCTGGGGGTTTTTCCCGAAGGGCACTAAAACCCGGGAGGTGTCTTTTGCTTGGCTTCGGCCCTTTCTGCTGGTTGGCCCCGGCCCCCCGGCTGGCACAGAGGCAAACTATGGGACCCGGGGTGAAACCGAAGGGGGTTTTAAAGAGGAGGTGTCTTCCCCTTTTGCTTCGGGCCTACTTGGGGGGTTGGGGGTCGGGGTTTTTGGGAAAGGAAAGGTGGGCCAAATTTTGGGGGTTTCCGGGCCCCCTTTGAAGGTTCCCGGGGAGGTAGGGGGGGTTAAAGGGGAGGAGGCTTTTTCTTGGGCCCTTCCCTTTTGCTTCGGCCCCATCATCTTTGGGGGGGGGGTAAAGGGTTTGAGGTTGAAAAGGGGGAGGAAGGGAGGGAAAATCGACAAATTTCCTTTCGTGATATTACCGGGGCCATTAGAATGGCTGTGCCGGTTAAAGGGGGGCGAGGTAGGGGTGAAGGAAGAGGAGGCTTCGTCTTTGGGGGTCCTTCTTCGGCCCCTTGGGGGAATCTCCGGGGGGTAGGGGGGGGTTTGGGGGTTGAAGGGTAGGGGGGGGAAAGGGATAACACCCAAAGTTTGGGTTTTTCGTTTTTTTCCGGGCCCCCATTGGTGGCTGGACCCGGAGGGGGCCGAGGTTAGGGGGTTTGGGGGGAGGATGGGGGTTCCCCTTGGGGTCTTCCTTTCTTCCCGGCTCTGGTGGGGCCCCGGGGCCGGGGTAATAGGGGGGAAAGCCAAAGAGGCCCCCGGGGCCCCCCGTCAGGGGGGGGAAAACCAAGGGCCCACTTAAAACCCGGTGGGGGGGAACTTCGGGGGCTTCGGGGGGGTTGGCGGGGCTTTTGGCACCCGGCTGGGCCGGGGGCTAAAGGGGGGCTGGGGGAAACCTTTCTGGGCCCGGCCCCAAGGGGGTTTTTGGGGGTTTTCCTTTGCCGTTCGCTGGGGGCCCCGGAAGGTGCACGGCTAATCGGGGGGAATGACCCCCCCCGGCAGGCCGGCCCAAGTCAGGGGGGTTTTTTAAAACCCAAATTCCCCTTTTTAATTTGAAGGGTAAAAAGGACAAAAGGGTTTTTAACGGAAAAATTCAAGGGCCCGGGGGGGTTAGGGTTTGCATAAATTGGAGCTTGGTTTGGGCCGGGGTAAAAAAAGGGAGGGTCGGGGGAAAAACATTTCTTTTGGCCTTGGGGGCCAAAAATTTGGGTTTGGCCCCAAAAGGGGCCCCAAGTTTAAAAATTGTTAAGTTTTGGGAAAATAAAAAAAAATTAAAAAAATTCGGGGGACCCCGGTATTTTCCCCAAGGGGGTGGGCGTTGCGGCGTTTCCCATCCCCCAAAAGGACAATTCCCGGGTTTAAAAAGTTGAAAAAAAGGGGGGGCTCCCTTTTCTTTCCCAATGGAAAATGAATTTAAAAAAATTTATTTTGGGTTTTGGGGGGCGGGGAAACTCTTCCGAATAAACAATAGTTTTCTATTCTTTTTAACCCTTTTTTAAAATAAAAATTTTTTTTTAAAGTTAACCGGGCTCAAAATAAAGGCCTACTTTTATAAAATTTTAAAACCTATTAAATTTTTAAAAAGGTGAGTTGAAGCCTTTTACTGACCTTTTTTCAAAGACTTGTTTCCAAAGTACCCCTTTTTTAAAAGGGGAAAATTTTCTTTTTGGGTTGGGTTTTCTTTCGTAAAAAGTTGGGGGGTTAAAGTTTAGGGGGGTTTTTTAAAAATTTCTTGGTAAATTTTTTTTAATCCCCCTTTTACATTCAAAATGAACCTTTTTTTTTAAGGAAAATGTCCCAAATTAAAACCCTTCAAAAACTTAAAAATTTTAAGTTAAACCATTTTTTTTGGGAAGGGTTTAAAGAACAAAAAGGGTGGTCCCCGAGAACTTTGGGGGGCCCCAGTTTTCTTTACCGGCCCAAAAATTTTTAATAAACCAAAAACCTTGGGTTTTCGAAAGAGGGATTAATTTAAAAAATTTTGGGGGAAAAAATCAATAAGGGTTTAAAAAAAATTTTTAACCCCATTGGTTTTCGAAAATGCAGACTCGTTCCATCGACTATTATTTAGTTAGTGTGGCTTTTGATTCACTACGTATACCACAGCAGTCAATCCGAATTGACTGAATTCGTTTGAGTTCAAATTCGGTTTGACTTGAAGTGTATATCACGGACATTCGAAACGACTTCCTCAATCCTATTTCGATTCGAATTGAAGTTGTTGTTGTGGCAGTTTAAATTGATGCTACAGATTCTATGAATAACACTTGAAAATACTATGTACTTGTATCTTACCTACAGCTACGTAAATTTAAAGCCTAATGTCTTCATTAAAGCCTCCAAGACGCCATTTTATGTAAACATGTAATAAACACGCTGCCTAATAATGGTATTCACTGAAATCTATATCTCGAAGGCAGTTTTGAATCCGTATTGAATGCGTATTGAACTGTATATCAAGCAATTTACTCATGTCAGTCCACATTGGAAAGTGGATTGACTTCAATGCGAATCGAGTGTGTTAGCCTATATCAAGAGACTCAAACCGAATTGAACTCGAACCGACTTGAGTCAATTCGGATTGAGGGCTGTGATATACGTAGTGATTGTTTGTTTCTGATTGACGTATTTAGTCTGGTTATGGTTGTAGTGTAAGTCTAGGTAATTTACTTTACCATCACTTTACTATACAACAATGAACAATTAATGTCAAGAAATGATACAATATAAACCATTCAAATCTTAAATGATTTAAGAAGAAGAAGTCTTCTATTTATGTGCATGCCTAAAGCCACAACATTTCACAGCTGTTGTCTCAGGTCTCGAGAGCTTTTCCTGCAAACAGTTTCTTTACGGCCATAAAATTTATTGAATAACTCTTTTTAAAACTTGGTTGCCTGAATGATTGGGATGAATATTAAATGAACGTTTCTAGGGGACAAACAAACAACTAAAGGTGTTGGAATTACAACAATATTACGCATTGTGTTTGTACGAGAGCAAATTCTAATTACTACGCAACGCAATAATAAAGGCTTTAATGACCATAATCAAAAGTTAAAAAAAATAAGTATATGCATAACACAGCGCAGAACAAGGTCAATGAATGCTTAGTGCTCTTCCCTCCTCTCTCAGGGCAGGTGTGACGAGAGCTAGCTCACCTGTTCATCCCAGGCTAGCCGACCTTGACCCAGAGCCTAACATGTGGGTCGGGATCACTGGTCTCGACAGGCTCGCTCTGCTGCAAGCACTGTGTCTACACACCTCACAGGTCCGATTGATTCCCAGGCGCGTCGGAGTCTATTTTTCCAGGGGGGGGCGAACTTTACCAGGAAAAGTACATGCTTCCATACATAGTTACACATGGTTACATAATATGCAACTAATGTCTTTGAGTCAGTGGTGTTTACTGAAATATATTTCGGGGGGGGGGGGCTTGGACGAATAACGCAATGGAGGGGATGCCCCCCACAATAACGTCGCAGGGATTTTTTTGAAAAATATGTATTTTTGAAGCGGTTTTTATGTGTTTTAGAAGCAGTTAACGGGCTTTGCTGATCGAAAAAAGAAAAGATAATAGATGAATTAAATTTTTTGCGTAAACCTAGATGATTTTATAATAATATAACATTTAAGCTGGGATTTCGGGGTGGGGGGGGGGCTCAAGTCCCCACCCCACTTCGGATACGCGGCGCCAATGCCTTGAGTATTGGTAGCTTTTAGTGGTGAAAAGTACCAAACACTTTGCGACGATCACTAGTTTTGTTTACAAACTTGAGTAGTACAGATTTGGTGGTCCATCTCTATATCTATCACCTAGCTTCTTATGAAGTAGTAGCAGATGATCTTATTTGAGAACGATTCTCCCTTGTAACACGTTTTAGCGGTTTCCTCTTTCTCTCGATTTGTGCTTGTTTGCGGGGAGGGGGCTGTTTGTGCCAAGAGACATCCACCGTCTACGGATACATCCAAACCCAAAAAATAATACAATATCTGCCTGACATCTCTGAGATATTACAAGAAAGTGCGAAGCTAGTTAGTTAGTTAGTTAATGTTGTTTTAGGGCACTCAACAGTAGAGTTATCAGTGCCCATTTCAAGTGTATTGGAATCTTCCAAATTTTATTTTTCCATAATTGTGGATTACCACCATTCCCCCAAAGGGAGGAACGTAAGGGAAGACGCGGGGGGGTTAATGGGAAGGAGTGAGGATGTTGGATAGGATGGGTTTAACTGGATGAGAACGGAGGAGTGCTCGTTGCAGAGAGGGCCGGCAAGTATGGAGAAGAAAAAAGTAAAATAAGAAAATAAATATGATTGATTGATTGATTGATTGGATAGTGCTTAACGTCTCATATTTATGACTTTGGCTAATCGAGACGATGAGTGGTGATAGATGAGGATGAAGTATGAACAGAAGGGAGGAGGGGAAACCCGGTACCGGCACATAGCCTACTCCTTTCGAAAAGTACCAAGGGGACCAACGGCTTAACGTCCCATCCGAAAGGACGGTGTAACTTTGACAGTCATAGGTTCCTCCACTAACCCGGACTGCCGAGCAGACGTCGCGGAGAACGAAGCCGTTACACTAGCTCTCGAACCCCCCATCTGCTCTAACCAGCGGTATACGTGAGTTTCAGGGCAGAGCGGTCACCCACTCTACCCCTGACCACGCCCGATTCTGCTTAACTTCGGTGTTCGAGTGGAAAAAAAATAATAAATAAATAAATAAATAAATAATAAAAAATAAATATAAATAAATAAATATGAGTAAGGCTGTGTGAATGAAGAAAGGTGTGATACAAAGTTGCGCGAGAGCTCTTTCTGCAACACGCACCCCAACCGGCCAGAGCTCGCCCTTAGTTTTGGGGAATACACTACTCCCCTACTCACAGGCCAAACCACGGGAAGGTATGCGAGTTGGACTCTACAATGTTTGTAATTGTATTTGACACACCCACAATAGCGCCGCAGGCAATGTTTTGAAAAATACGTTTTTTTGAAGTGGTTTTTATGAGTTTTAGAAGGAGTTGAGGGGCTTTACTGAACGAAAAAAAGAAATGATAATAGATAAATCAAAACGAAAAACGCACTTATTTTGGTTAATTTGTCATTTTTCTAGGGGGGGCGAGAAGATACTTTCGCCCTCCCTATGTAAGCTCAGGGGGGGAAAGCTACCCCCCTGCCCCCCCTGCTCCGACGCCGCTGTTGATTCCCATACTGAGATCAATTACTTTCAGTCACACAGTTTACAATACACCCCCAGCAAAACAAGCCCATACATTAGGTATACTCACCGAGTCGTATTGCGGGCTGGACCCTATCTATATAGGGAAGAAAACGCCTCTTGCCCCCAAATGCACGGCAGCCATCTTGTCATCTATCTGTCCACCTCGACGCAGGCGCTTTATCTCTTTTCCCTTTTTTAAAAAGGCTTTTCAATAGATAAGGTTTTCTACAAGATATCCATAAAACGTGTCCCATCTGCGTAGGCTTACAGAAAAGAAACCGAAAATTGTGTTTCAAACAATAAGTTTGCTTTTGGCTACTAGCGACTATATAATTTCCGCACTTCGATAAAATGATTGGTTTTGCTATTTTGGATTTTTGCCCGATACACAAGAGCCGGGTACGCAGATGTTATGTTCTGGACAAACACATGTCCACCCGTCATAGTACACGATAAACCCTGCACCACCTGTCCCGTCACTGTCCCCTGTCATTATTGTCCCTTTCAGGGCATGGTTTCTTGAAACTAGCATTGTCCCTTCTCCACCTGTCCCGTCACTGTCCCCTGTCATTACTGTCCCATTAGAGGCATGGTTTCTTGACAGTTGCAACGTCCATGCTCCACCTGTCCCATCACTGTCCCCTGTCACTGCTGTCCCTTTCAAGGCATGGTCTCTTGACAGTAGACGCGTCCCTGCTCCACCTGTCCCATCACTGTCCTCTGTCACTGCTGCCCCTTTAAAGGGCAGGGGTGTCCTTGACAAAAAGCAGCGTCCCAGCTCCACCTGTCCCGTCACTGTCCCCTGTCACTGCTGTCACTTTCAAGGCATGGTCTCTTGACAGAAGCAGCGTCCCTGCTCCACCTGTCCCGTCACTGTCCCCTGTCACTGCTGTCCCTTTCAAGCCATGGTCTCTTGACAGTAGAAACGTCCCTGCTCCACCTGTCCCGTCACTGTCCCTGTAACTGCTGTCCCTTTCAAGCATGGTCTCTTGACAGTAGAAGCGTCCCTGCTCCACCTGTCCCGTCACTGTCCTCTGTCACTGCTGGCACTCTCAAGTCATGGTCTCTTAACACCAGCAGCGTCTTTGCTTTACCAGTTCCGTCACTTGTCACCTGTTACTATTTATTTATTTATTGGATGAGCGAAGCGAAGACTTCAATTTCACTGACCCCCAAAAAATTTAGCTCGGGTGTTTTTTTTTTTTTTTGTTTTTTTTTTTTTTTGTTTTTTTGTCTGTTTGTTAACTCTCTACCAGGCAAACGGCATAGCCAAATCTTGATGAAAATTTGACAGGACCTTCGAAATCTCTGAACTTAGGGGTGTATTGGTTTTGGGTACAATCGAAGAAATATTTTTTCATGAATATCGTACTTTTACGATTTTTTTCGATTTTTAGTGCGATATTTTCGTGACATTTGGGCCAATTCTGACCAAACGGGTGGGGCTACAACGTTCATTTATACATGGACTTTTAGGATTATGGTGATGTAGTACCTTTTGAATAAAAAGTTGAAAAAGTTAGCCAGAATCCATAGAAATCTTTTAATATAAGTTTTTTGATTTTTTGTGCGATATTTGTGCCATTTGGGCCAATTCTGACCAAACTGGTTGGGCTACAACGTTCATATTAAAACATGGACATTAAGGTTATGGTGATTGTAGTACCTTTTAAAGAAAAAGTTAAATAGTTACCCAAAAATCTATAGAAATAAAGCTTTTAATATAATTTTTTTTACGGAAAATAATACCAATTGACAGGTAACAAAGAAACTGAAAACAATCAGTACAATGCGTATTGCGTAGGCAGCAAAACAAAGAACTTGCAAAAGTAAAGATATCCCATGCAAACTAAACATTTTTAAAAGCTCATCCATCAACGCGACGTGACTTTAGCGTTTCCTAGTTTATTTATTTGTTTGTTTATTTATTTATTTATTTATTTACTTAATTAATTTATGTATTCTTTTATTTATTTTTTTATTTTTTATTTCTTCGTTTGTTTATTTATTTATTTGTTTTATTGTTTGTTTGTTTGATTGTTTTTTTATTTTATTTATTTATTTCATTATTTTTTATTTCATTATTTATTATTATTTAACCTCATTAACACACACAAACACACAGAAAACAGTCGATTTTATGAAAATAGAATAATTAGGAAATTCGATATTCTTCCTCCTTCATGTGTCCGAGAGTCGTCAGCTTAATTGGCGGGAGGCGTTGGGGGTCTCGCCTGGCGTCGAACTCCGCACAACTGAATCTAGCCAGGGTGAACGATCGCGGACCGCATAGAAAACGCTTGACAACTCAGTACACTTTCCAGTAAAAAAAGACAAATTTAAATTGTTCCCGTCTAGTCACGAACCCAGGACCGGACTCGTTGGAAGCGTGATTAAATTTCTATTAATAATTCATATTCGGAAGGGTTGCGACCCCTCGCGGTACGGACCCAGGTCGTACCGGAGAAAAGTGACGCCCTATGCAACCAATGTTATTCTTACGAAGGTTCGAACCCAAAACACAGTGGCCTACACAGACGCCCCCCACGCCGTTCTCCTTAACCCATCTGCGTATGAATAGGCTTGTTGGAATAGTCATTTCATCGCGCAAATTTTGTGTATCTTTTGACGTCGCGACGGGGCCCCTCCTACATCATCGCTAATCGTGTGGCACTAAGCACACCTGCACTTTGACGTCCACGGGGGCGTCAGAACGGCGAGAACACACTCTTGGTTTTATCTCGCTCAATCACTCACCAACGCACTCACTACAATACGATTTAGGAAATAAAACTATTCTTTTAGCTTCCTTATAAATGAAAAATTAGATTACAATAACTCAAACGCTAGAATAGAAGAAGATTAGGCGCGTGCTAATTGTCGATCGAGGGCGGCGGTGGTGGGGGGGGGATGGAGGGGAGGGGCGGGACAGCCACACTCTACGTACACGGTGCGCTCTTCCGTCGTCGGTGCTAGATTGTCACAGCAGCACGAGGCCCCGGGCGAGACTCTAGACGGCGGATGTCTCCCCAGAGGGAGGGTCAGGATGCAGGGGGAGGAGGGATTTTGACTAAAGTCTTTACCGTGATAGTCCCGGAAGCTTTAAAATTGGCAGTACCGGTACTTTGTTTGGCAAGGTCAGTCTCTCTCCTTGTTCGGCTCGTGTGGTGGAAAGTCCCGGGGCCGGGTGAGGTGAGGGGGAGGTCGTCTGGCGCTAGGGTCGGGTCTGGGGTGAGCCTGAAGGGGCCTAAACCCAAGTGGGTATCTTCGCTTGTGCTTCGCCGGTACTTGCTGGTGGCTCGGCACCCGGCTGGCACAGAGGCTAACTAGCGAGGGTACTGACCGACCTAGGTAGGTGAGGCGAGGTAGGAGGTTAGGGATGAGGAGGCTTCGTCTTGGCCCTTCCTTCTGCTTCGGCCACATCATCTCGGGTCGGGTAGAGGGGTCGAGGTTTGAATGGGTAGGAATGGAAGGAAAAATCGACAAATTTTGCTCTTTCGTGATATTACCGGCAGCCATTAGAATGGCTGTGCCGGTTAGGGAGGTGAGGCAGGGGGTGAAGGAAGAGGAGGCTTCGTCTTGGCTCTTCCTTCTGCTTCGGCCACATCATCTTCGGTCGGGTAGAGGTATGAATGGGTAGGAGAGGAGGGAATATCGACAAAGTTTGCTCTTTCGTGATATTACCGGCCGCCATTAGAATGGCTGTGCCGGTTAGGGAGGCGAGGTAGGGGGTGAAGGAAGTGGAGGCTTCGTCTCGGGTCTTCCTTCTGCTTCGGCTCTTGTGGTGGAAGGTCCCGGGGCCTGGTGAGGTGAGGAGGTGGCGTCAGGAAGGCTGGCGCTAGGGTCAGGTGGGGGTTAGCCTGAAGGGCACTAAACACCCGAGTGGGTATCTTCGCTTGTGCTTCGCCGGTACTGCTGGTGGCTCGGCACCCGGCTGGCACAGAGGCTAACTAGTGGGGGGCCTGGGCCAAAACCCCCCCGCACGACCTGCACAAGTCAAGGGTGGTGTAGAAGACCAAGCTCCCCTGACTTGAACTCGGTAAGGGAAGGATGAAGCATATCTGGCAGGCAGGGCTGGGCAGGGGTTGGACGGGAGCATATCTGGCAGCTTGGGCTGGGCGGGGCCCTAAGGGAGGGCCCCGGCGGAAGCAATTTTTGCTCGGCTGGGCTCGCCAGGGTCTTGGGTTCTTTGCCTCGGACAGCGCGCTGCGGGGAGCCTGGAGATGTGTCACGTGCGAAGGTCGAGCGTTCGAATGAGCGCGCGCGGGCGAACCGCGCTGTATTTATACCCCCGGTCCGGGCGTCGCGACGCTGCTTTCAGAAATTGCGACCAATCACAGAGCTCAATGCTCTGGACCAATCAGAGAAGCTTCAATGCTCCGACCAATCACTGAGCTCAATGTGTTCTGCCCAATGACAAGCCGTGGATAAGGAATCGATCTTAGCATGGAGCTCTATTTTCCCGATAACAATAGTTTTTCTATTCAATTTAATAAACGATGTTTGTACGATCATTCGATAATGTTGTAAAAATCGAGTAACCGAACATCACAAATACGCTATATCACTCAACCTATTGATTTCCATCGTCGTTGAAGCCTTTAATGCGCCAAATACAATCAAAAGTTACATTAAATGCCTTGCTCGTTTTAGTCGTACAATCATTTAGCGTTGTGGCTTTTTGATTGTTTGTTGCTGATTGACGTTTAAAGCTTAGTTGTGGTTGTAGTGAAAGTCTAGGTTATTTACTTTTTAAAAACAGTTACTATACAACAATGAACATAAATTGAAGGGGGGTCAAGCTATTGGTTGTTTGAGAAAAGATACAATAAAAACCATTATAAACTTATGAGGGGTTAAGAATAAGAAGTCTTCTATTTTTGGGGCATGCCTAAAGCCACGACATTTCCAGCTCCAGTCTCTAATCTCAAGAGCTTTCCTGCGAACAGTTTCATTACGGGCCATGAAATTTGTTAAACTTTTTTAAAACCCTTTGCGTAAATGATTGGGATGAACATTAACATAACGTTTCTAGGGGAGAAACAAACTACTAAAGGTGTTGGAATTACAACAATATTACGCACAGTGTACTGTTTGTACAAGAGCAAATTGTAATTGGATGAGCGAAGCGAGTGAAGCGAAGACTTCAATTTCACTGACCCCCAAAAAATTTAGCTCGGGTGTTTTTTTGTTTTTTTGTTTGTTTGTTTTTCCGTCTGTTTGTTCGCTCTCTACCGGGCAAACGGCATAATATGCGATCTTGATGAAAATTTGACAGGACCTTCGAAATCTCTGAACTTAGACTTGCCGCGTTTTTTTGGGTACAAACGAAGAAATTTTTTCTCATTAATATCGTACTTTAACGATTTTTTTCGATTTTTTGTGCGATATTTTCGTGCCATTTTGGGCCAATTCTGACCCCCAAAAGGGTTAGGCTACAACGTTCATATTATACATGGACATGGGTTATGGTGATTGGATGAGCGAAGCGAAGACTTCAATTTCACCGACCCCCCAAAAAAATTTAGCTCGGGTGTTTTTTTTTTTGTTTTTTTGTTTTTTTTTTTTGTTTTTTTTTTTTTTTTTGTCTGTTTGTTAACTCTCTACCAGACAAACGGCTTATCCGATCTTGATGAAAATTTGACAGGACCATCGAAATCTCTGAACTTAGAGGTGTATTGTTTTTGGGTACAATCGAAGAAATATTTCTCATGAATACGATTTTTTTTTTATTTTAAGTGCGATATTTTCGTGACATTTGGGCCAATTCTGACCAAACGGGTGGGGCTACAACGTTCATATTATACTTGGATATTAAGGTTATGGGTAGTAGTACCTTTGAAAAAAAAGTTGAAAAAGTTAGCCAGAATCCATAGAAATAAAGCTTTTAATATAAGTTTTTTACGGTAAATAATACCAATTGACAAAGAAACAAAAGAAACTTGACAACATTCACACCTACAATGCGTAGGCAGCAAAACAAAGCACTTGCAAAAGTAAAGATATCCCAAGCAATCTTTAAACTTACTAGGAAAACGCTCAAGTCCCGCCGCGTTGATGGATGAGCTTTTTTTTTTAAGTTTTTAGTCTGCGTGGGATATCTTTACTTTTGCGAGTGCTTTGTTGATTTTTTTTTGCTTCCCACGCATTGTAGGTGATTGTTGTCAAGTTTCTATTGTTACTTGTCAATTTGTTATTATTTACCGTTAAAAACTTATATTAAAAGCTTTATCTCTATGGATTCTGGGTACTTTGTCAACTTTTTCTTTCAAAAGGGACTTTATCACCATAACCCTTTAAAGTCCATGTATAATATGAACGTTGTAGCCCCCCCCGTTTGGTCAGAATTGGCCCAAATGGCACGAAAATATCGCATTTCAAATCAAAAAAACTTATATTAAAAAACTTTATTTCTATGAAATTTCCCGGGTAACTTTTTCAACTTTTTTTTTCAAAAAGGTACTACATCACCATAACCTTAATGTCCATGTATAATATGAAACGTTGTAACCCTCCCGTTTTGGTCAGAATCGGCCCAAATGTCACGAAAATATCACACTAAAAAATCAAAAAAAATCGTAAAAAGTACGATATTCATGAGAAATATTTCTTCGATTGTACCCAAAAAAACAATACACCTCTAAGTTCAGAGGGTTTCGAAGGTCCCCTCAAATTTTTATCAAGATCGGATATGCCGTTTGCCTGGTAGAGAGTTAACAAACAGACAGAAAAACAAACAAACAAAAAAAAAAAAAAAAAAAAAAAAACACCCCAGCTAAATTTTTTGGGGGTCAGTGAATTGAAGTCTTCGCTTCGCTCATCCAAAAAAGCTCATCCCTCAAACGCGGCGGGACTTAAGCGTTTTTCCATCAACGCGGCGGGGACTTAAGCGTTTTTTCCCTTTCCCTCAACGCGGCGGGACTTAAGCGATTTCCATCAACGCGGCGGGACTTAAGCGTTTTCCTAGTTACGGTAAATTTAATCCCCAATTTGGGACAGGAAACAAAAAAAATTTTTTAAACCAAAAATCACTTACAAGGGTTTTGGGTTTGCAAAACCAAAATAAACTCGCAAAATTTAAAGATATCCCCACGCAAAAAAAAAATTTTAAAAAGTCATCCATCAAGGGGCGGGGGACTTTAGCGTTTTTCCTGGGTGTGTACTTTTTTTTTGGAAAAAAAAAAATTTTGAAAAAGTTACCCCAAAATCTATAAAAAATAACCCCTTTTTAAATAATTTTTTTAAATTTTTTTGTTTTGATTTTTTGGGTGCCTTTTTGGGGCCAATTCTGACCAAACGGGGGGGGTTTAAAAAACGTTAAAATATTATACGGGGACATTAAAAGTTATGGTGAGGGGTAGTACCCTTTTGGAAAAGAAAAATTTAAAAAAGTTAGCCAAAATTTCATAAAAATAAAGTTTTTAATATAATTTTTTTAAACGGTAAAAAATCCCCGATTGAAAAAAAACAATAAAAATTTTGAAAAACAATCACCTACAATGCTTTAGGTAGAAAAAACAAAGCACTTGCAAAAAAAAAGGATATCCCCCCGCAAACTAAAAATTTTAAAAAAGCTCATCCATCAATCCCGGGGGGGATTTTAAAGCTTTTTAAAAAGGTTTTTCCAACGAAATAAAAAAAGGGTTTTAAATGGCCGTGGTTAATACTTGGAAGATAATTGGGGGAGGCGTAGGGGAGGGGGTAGCACGAAGAAAAGACTGAAATTTTTCCCTGACCAATCAATAAATTTAGCCCCAAATGTTTTGTTTTTTTTTCGTTTTTTTGTTGTTAATTCGTTTCCTACCGGGCAAAGGGCCCAATCCATCTTAAATGAAAATTGGGGGGGCCCTTTTCAAAATTTTTCTGAACTTAGCCCCTTGCTTTTAAGTTTTTGGGTAAAATCGAAGAAATTTTTCTCATAATTTTAATTTTTGGGTTTTTTTTTTTTTTTTTTTTTTTCGATTTTTAGTGCGATTTTTTGGGGGGGGGGACATTTGGGCCGATTCTGCCCAAAAGGGGTTTGGGCTACAACGTTCATATTTCACAGGGACATTTAAGGCAATGGTGATGTATTTTTTTTTTGAAAAAAAAATTTTAAAAAAGGGTTAGCCAAAATTTCTGTAAAAATAAAGCTTTTAGTATAAATTTTTTGATTTTATGTGCGATTTTTTCGTGACATTTGGGTAAATTTGACCAAAGGGGGGGGCTACAAGTTCATATTAACATGGACATTAATTTTATAAATGACGTATTTACTTTTTGAAAAAAAAAAAGTTGAAAAAGTTACCCGAAGTCTAGAAAAAAAGTTCTAATATAATTTTTTTACGGAAAATAATAAAAATTGACAGGAAAAACAAAAAAATTTGCCCAAAAACCCCTACTTTGGGCGTAGGCAACAAAACAAAGCACTTGCAAAAAATGAAGATTTTCCCAGGGCCAAAAAAAAAAATTTAAAAAAAGGGTCATCCATCAACGCGGGGGGGACTTGAGCGTTTCCAGAAACCAAAAACCCAGGGGCAAAAACAACTCCATATAACGCCCTCAACCCGAATTGACTCAATTTCGGTTCGATTTTTAAATTTCGGTTTGATTTCTTGATATGGGCTAACACACTCGATTCGCTTTGAAGTAAATCCATTTCCCAAATTTGGACTGAAAAAAAAAATTAAAAAAAAAAAAAAAAAAAAAGGTAAATTGCTTGATAAAACATTCAATAGGATTCAAAAAACTCCCTTAGAGATATGATTTCAGTAAATTTACCATTATTGGGGCGGGCCCGGTTTTTAAATTACATGTTTACAATAAAAGGGCCCTTTTTGGGGCTTTAAGGGAAGACATTAGGTTTATTTTTTAAACGTAGTGTGGGAGAGTTTACAGTCCCATGGGTATTTTCAAGTTTTTATTCATAGAATCTTGTGCATAAATTTAAAGCCAAAAAACAAAACTTAAATTTCCCCGGAATGAAATAGGTTTGGGGAAAGTCGTTTCAAAAGGTCCGTAAATATAAAATTCAAGTAAAACCCAAATTTTGAACTAAAACCGAATTCAGTCAATTGGGGAGGGGGGGGAAAAATGCTTTTGGGTTAAGGTAGTGATTGTTTTTGAATGCCAGTCCCTCTTCCCTGTCTTCAGGTCTGTTGACGAAAGCTACCCAACCTGCCCTCCCGGCTAGCCGCCCTTTGACCCAGACCAAACATTGGGTTTCGGGACACTGGTCTCGACAGACTGGGCTCCCCTCTGCGCTTTGGCACGTGTCTCTAAATGCCCCAACACACAGGGATTCCCACACTAAAAACCCAATTTTTCCAGTCACACATTTTCACAATATCCCTGTTGTAGCCCTAAAAAACTACTTTTTTAGAATGGGAAAATTAGTTATAATCGGTTAAATTTAATTTAGTTTTAAATACCCAATAAATTTTTTCCCCAACCTTTTTAAAATTTCAAAAAACAAAAATTAAATACATTACTTTCATTAAGTTTTGAGAAATATATTTTTTATTATTTTATACTTTTCGGTCTACGTTTACATGCCCCAAAACCCTTCGAAAAGCCAATTTTTATGAAAGGGCAATTTAGTTTTGCTTTTTCCCTTTCCCTTTCCTAGAGGGTGCCCCGAGAGCCCGCCCTTTTCCCAGGAGGCGTTGGGGTCTCGCCTGAAATCAACTCCGCTCAACTAAAACTTTTCTAGGGTGTACAATCCCCGGACCGCAAAAAAAAACGTTTGACATAAACTTTCCCCACTTTTCCAGAAAAAAAAAGACACATTTGAATGTTTTCCCCATCTAGGAAAGGGAACCCAGGACCTGGCCTTTGGAACGTGATTAAATTTCTTTAATAATTCATATTCGGAAGGGAGGGAAAACCCCTCGGGGTTTACGTCCCCCAGGTCGTACCGGAAAAAAAAGTGAGGGCCCTATGTTACCAATGCATTCTTGGGGAAGGTTTTAAACCCCGGGGACATAGGGGCCTCCCATTCGGACACCCCCGACAAACTTTCCCTTTCAACCATCTGCCTATGAGTAAGCTCTTTGGGAAAATCGCCATTTCATTGAGCACATTTTGACGTATACCCCCGAGGGTCGCGACGCCACCCCTTTTCTACCCAATCACCGTTTACGGGGGCCCACTTAGCCCACCTAAATTTTGGGCCCCCGCCCAAGGGGGGGCGTCTTGAGGGCGCGGACCCACCCCCGCAAAACTAGCCCATTACTTTGGTGAACTAAAACCCCCGATGGGAATTGCGGGCTGGACCCTACTATATAGGGGGGCAAACCCCCAAAGCCCCATTTGCACGGGGGGCCATCTTGTCATCCTCTGTCCACCTCGACGCAAAAAGGGCGTTTTATTTTTTTCCCCTTTTGTTTTAAAGACTAAAGAAAAAGGGGCCATAAAATTTCCCCCAAACCCCAACCTTTGTGGTTTTGGCCCGTGTTTGGGGCAATTTTTCACCCCTGAAACAAAATGGCGAGCTCTGGGTCGTCGTCGGGGAATTCCCTTTTTCCTTTTAAAATTCCTCCCCGAGGCGACGACAATGAAAAACCACGGACGGATGTTTACACAGACGGGACACCCCCGGGCGGGGGGGAAACCAATGCCCCCCCCCACCGCTTTTTTTGTGGTTTTACCACCCACAACCGCCCCACCCCCTTGTCCCCCCGCTTTCACCCCTTAGGGTCCCTCCCTTCGTCTCGTTTACCCAAGTTGCATAAATACCCAACCCCAAAAATTCAATAGATAAGGTTTTTAAAACAATTAAAATCTAAAAACGTGCCCCATCTACGTGGGCTTACAGAAAAGAAACCAAAAAATTGTGTTTCAAACAATAATTTTGCTTTAAGCTACTATAGCGACTATAAAATTTTCCCCCCAATTCTTTTTAAAATTGGGTTGGTTTTGCTATTTTGGATTTCCCCGATACACAAGCCCCGGGGTCGAAAGGATTTTTTGTTCGGGGAACTCACTTTTCCAATCACATGTCCGGGCCGTCATAGTACACGTTTAAACCCTTTTTCCCCCCTTTCCCGTCACTGCCCCCTGTCATTACGCCCCTTTTCAAGGCATGGTCTCTTGAAAGTAGCAACGTCCATGCTCCACCTGTCACATCACTGTCTCATGTCACTGCAGTCACAGTCAAGGCGGGGGTTTTTTGGGACATTTGCCGGCCCCCTGCTTCCCCTTTTCCCCGTCACTGCCCCCCTATCATTTTAAACCCAGGGTATTTTGACAGTCCCCGGGCTTTCCCTGCCTCACCATTCTCGTAAACTGTCCCCTGTAAACCTTTTTGTCCCTTTTAAGGCATGGCCCTTTTTGACAGTGGGCAGCTTCCCTGCCCCCACCTTTTCTCTTTCACGCCCCCCTGTCCCTGCTGTCCCTTTAAAGGCAGGGGCTTTTGACAGTAGAAACGCCCCAGCTCCCCGTCCCGTCACGGCCCCCCTGTCACTGCTGCCCTTCCAAGGCATGGTCTCTTGACATACCCAGGCCCCACTCCACCGGGCCCGTCACTTTTCCCCTGTCACGGGCCTTTTCCCTTTAAAGGGCATGGTCTTTTGACAGTAGTAGCGTCCCTGCTCCCCCCTGCCCCGCCCACTAACCCCTCTCATCCCTGTCCCTTTCAAGGAATGGTGCTTAAAACAGTAGCACGGCCCCTTTCTCCCCCTGCCCTTTCATGTCCCCTTTCACTGCTGTCCCTTTAAAGGGCAGGGGGTCTCTTGCCCCCCAGTACCCAACGCCCCCATGCCCCACCTTTGTCACTGTCCTCTGTCACTGCGGTTCCTTTAAGGGGCTTTGGTCTCTTGACAGAAGCAGCTTCCCTTTCTCCACCGCCCCGTAAATCCCCCCTTTAACTGTTTTGCCCATTTTTAAAGGCATGGTCTTTTGGGACAGTAGCGCGTCCCCTGCTCCATTTGCCCGTCACTTTCCCCTGTCTTTTTGCTGTCACTTTCAAGGAGGGGGTTTTAACATGCAGCGTCCCGCTCCCCTGCCCCGGTCACTGTCCCCTGTCATTTGTTTGTCACTTTAAAGGGCCTGGTCTCTTGACAGAAAAAACCCTTTCCCTGTTTCACCTGCCCTTTTCACTGTCCCCTGCACTATTTATTTTTTAAATTAATTAATTCTTTTTTCTTTTTTTTTCTTTTTTTTCGTTTGTTTATTTATTTTTTTGTTTGTTCGTTTGTTTGTTTGTTTATTTTAAATTTGGTTTTTTTTTATTGTTGTTTGTTTGTTTTTTTTTGTTTTGTTTTTTTTTTTTATTTTTTTATTTAAATTTGATTTATTTAATTAAATTTTTATTATTTTAACCACATTTTAAAATTTAACACACACAAAAAACCCCAGAAAACTGTCGATTTTTTTAAAATAGAATTTTGGAAAATTCCCATGGGTTTTTCCCCTTCAGGGTCCCAGAGTCGTTTAGCTTAATTGGGGAGGCGTTGGGGGCTCGCCCTGGCGTCGAACCCCCGCACAACTGAATCTAGCCAGGGTGAAAAAATCGCGGGCCGCATAGAAAACGCTTGACAAATCAGTAAAACTTTCCAGTAAAAAAAACAAGTTTAAATAGTTTTCCCGGGCTAAGTAAAGGAAACCCCGGACCGGACCGTTTGAAACGTGATTAAATTTCTATTTAAAAATTTATATTCGGAAAGGGTTTTCGACCCTTCGCGGTACGTACCCAAAGGGCTTTCCGGAAGAGTGACCCCCTATGCAACCCAATTTTTATTCTTCCGGGGGGTTTGAACCCGAGACACAGTTTGGGCCCACACAGACGCCCCCGACGCCGTTTTTCCTTTAACCCATCTGCGTATGAATAGGCTCGTTGAAAAAGTCATTTCATCGCGGGAAATTTTGATGTATCTATCGACGGTCGCGACGCCACTCCTTTCCATCGCTTATCGGGTGGCCCCTAAGCACACCCGCAAATTTTACCTCCCCGGGGGCGTCGAACGGCGAGAACCAACACTTGGTTTTATTTTCGCCAAACACTTTACTAACGCACTCACTACAATAGATTTTGGAAATAAAAAATATTCTTTTAGCTTTTTAGGCCCCAAAATGAAAAAATTAAAATTAAAAAAAACTCAACGCTAGAATAGAAGAAGATTAGGCGCGTGCTAATTGTCGAAGGGGGGGCGGCGGGGGGGGGGGTTAGGTGGAGGGGGGGGGGGGGGGGCAGCCACCCCTCCCACGTTTCAAAAGGTGGGCCCCCTTTTTTTTCCGTCGTCGGTGCTAGATTGTCCAGTAGAAAAGGGGCCCCGGGGGAGATCTAGACGGCGGGGTGTCTCCCTTTTTTTAGGAGAGGGCATATTCAGGGGGAGGGGGGATTTTTAAATATAAAATCTTTTTTGTGATAGTCCCGGAAGCTTTAAAAAAGGGAGTACCCCCCCCGGGACCTTTTGGCCCAAAGGGCAGTCCCCTCCCTTTTTTTCGGTCGTGTGGTGGAAGTCCCCGGGGGCCCGGGTTTAGGTGAGGGGGGGGTCGTCTGGCCTAGGGCGGGTCTGGGGAGCCTGAAGGGCACTAACACCCCAAATAGGTGGCTCGGGGGACTCGGCTGGACAGAGGCTAACTAGTGGGGAAAGGGGGGAGCCCGAAGGGGGACTAAAACCCCAGTGGGTTTTCTTCGCTTGGCTTCGCCCGGTACTGGGTGGGTTCCCCCCCCGGCCCCCCGGCTGACACGGGGCTAACTAAACGAGGGTTTCCCGACCCAAAATAGGGAGGTGAGGTGAGGTAGGGGGTAAGGGGAAAAGAAGGCTTGTCCCCGGCCCTTCCCTTTTGCTTTGGCCACATCATTTTCGGGTCGGGGAGAGGTGTGTGGGGAGGAAAAGGAAGGGAATATCGACAAATTTTCTCTTTTCCCTGAAAATTAACCCCCGGCCCCCTTTGAAAAGGCTGTTTCCCGGGTTTGGGGGGTGGGCAGGGGGGTGAAGGGAAGAGGAGGCTTCGTCTTTTGGCCCCTTCCTCCTTTTTCGGGCCCCATTTATCTTTGGGGCCCGGGGAGAGGTTCGAGGTATGAATGGGGTAGGAGGGGGGAGGGAATATCGACAAAGTTTCTCTTTCGTGATTTACCGGCCGCCATTAGAATGGCTGTGCCCCGGTTTAGGAGGCAGGTGGGGGGGAAGGAAGAGGAGGCTTCGTCTTGGGGCTTTTCCCTTTTTCTTCGGTCTTGTGATGGAAGGCCCGGGGGGGGGGAGGGTGAGGAGGTGGTCGCAGGGAAAGGGTGGCGCTGGGTCAGGGGGGTTAGCCCGAAGGGCACTAAAAAACCCAGTGGGTATTTTTCGCCTTTTTGCTTCGCCGGGGACTGCTGGTGGCTCGGCACCCGGCTGGCACAGAGCCTAACTTTGTTTGGGCCTTTGGGGGGGCCTGAAGGGCACTAAACCCCCCAAGGGGGGGTCTTCGCTTGTGCTTCAAAAGGTTTCTGGGTGGTGGCTCGGACCCGGCTGACCCCAGGGGGGCTAAATAGGCGGGGGGGAAAATGACCAAAATCCCCCCCCACGACCTCGCCCCAAATCAAGGGTGGTGAGAAGGGCCAAGAACCCCTGGGTTGAACTCGGTAGGGAAGGGTGAAGCATTCTGGGGCGGGTGGGCAGGGGGTTGGACGGGGGGCATACTGGGGAGCTTTTGGGGTGGGCGGGGGGGGCATAAGGGAGGGGTCGGGGGGAAGCATATCTTTCCGGCGGGGCTCGCCAGGGGTCTTGGGTTTTTTGCCAAAGGGGCGCGCGCTGCGGGGGGCCCGGAAAGGGGATTTGTCACGAGCCCAAGGTTTTGAGCGTCGAAAAGAGGGGCCCCGCGGGACGTTCCCGGCGCTGTATTTATACCCCGGGTCCGGGGTTCCCCGACCTTTCCAAAAGAATTTCGCCAATCACAGAGCCCCAATGCTCTGACCAAAACACAGAGCCAATGCTCCCATCCAAACACAAAGCTCAATGTTCTGACCAATGAAAAAGCCCTGGATAAGGAATTTATTTTAGCATTTAGGGTTTGAATCTCTAAAGATAAAAATGTTTTCCTTTTAATTAATTTTTGAAAGTTTGTACCAAAAGATAGAAATTTTGTAAAAACGTATAAAAAAAACATCACAAATACTCTCTATCACTCAAAACCCGTTTAATTTTCCCTCGTAGTTTTAAGCCTTTACTGCGCCAAATACCAAACAATAGTTTATATTGGTTTCCCCCTCCCGTTCCCATCGTAATCATTTTGGTTTTTTTGGGGGGGCTTTTTTATTTTTTGTTTCTGACTGACGTATAAAATTTTGGTTTTGGTGTTTTGTTTTAAACTAGGTTTTTTGGGTTTTTTTTGGGTTAAAGGGCGCGTTCAACCTTTTGGTTTATAATGCACCACTCTAGCCTAAGGGGGGGGGGGGAGAAGAAAACTTATGCTGGTCAGAAACCAGCCACGGGTAAGGGGAGGAAGGTGGGTTTTTCACGCGGGCGTCATCGTCTTTTTCTCGTTCGTTTTTTGTCAGTCATCGTCGCCGGGGGGGCGTCAAAAGGGAAAGGGGACAAGGGGCCCCGACGCCCATTGCCAGAGCCGCCTCTAGATTCGGGGGGGTTAAAAATTTAATTTCCCTTCTTACAACTGGGGGTTTGGGGGAGGGGGGACTTTTTTTCTCTTGAAAACCCTTTTTCCCATTAGCAAAAGCCATCTCTGGACCAATTCCACCCCGGGGGGCCCGACAATTTTTCTTCACCAACACTTTTAAATAAAAAAACAATGAACCCAAAATTTTTGTCTAGAAATGATACAATATAAACCCCTTCCCCTTTATAAAAAGATTTTAAAAAGAAGAATTCCCCCTTAAATTTTTGTGGGATGCCCCAAAGCCACAACATTTCACAGGTGTTGTCTCAGGTTTTTCGAGACTTTTCCTACAAACGTTTTTTTTCGGGCCCTAAAAAATTTTTTGAATAAAACCCCTTTTTTAAAAATTGGGGTTTCCTGAAGATTGGGAAAAATATTAAAAGAAAGTTTCTAGGGGCAAACAAACAACTAAAGGGTGAATTACAACAATATTACGCATTTTGTTTGTACGAGAGCAAAATTTTAATTTTCTACGCAACCGCAATAAAAAAGACTTTAATGGCCGGGGTTTAAAAATTGAAGATAATGTAAATAACCCCAAACCAGAACAATAAAATGTTTTTAAATGCATAGTGCTTTTCCCCTCGTCTCCAGGTCAGTGTGCGAGAGCTAGAATCTGCCCATCCCGGTTTTGCCGCCCTTGACCCGAGCCAACTTTGGGGGTCGGGTCACGGGGCTGAAGGTTTTCCTCTCTGCAAGCCTGTGTCTACCCCCCTCACGTCCGATTGTTTCCCCACACTGAGATAATTATTTTCATCACACAGTTTAAAATAACCCCCAGAAAAACAACCTCATTGGGTATACTCACGAGTCGTATTGCGGGCTGGACCCTATCTATATGGGACAAACGCCTTAGCCCCCAAAAATCCCGGGCAGCCATTTTGTCATCATCTTCCCCTCGACGCGGGCGTTTTAAACCCCTTTTTCCCTTTTTTTAAAAAAGGGCTCTTCTGTAAATTTTCTACAAGCCTTTAAAAATATCCAAAAAACTTTGCCCCTCTCGTAGGTTTTACAGAAAGAAAACCGAAAATTGTGTTTAAAACAAAAAAGTTTGTTTTTTGGGCTACTACGCTATAAAATTTCCCGCCTTCGTTTAAAATGTTTGGGTTTTTGGGTATTTTGGTTTCCCAAAAACACAAGAGCCGGGTAGCAGATTTTTATTTCGGAAAAACACATTCCAGCCGTCAAATACACAAAAAAAACCCCTCACCACCTTCCCTCACGTCCCCTGTCTTTATTGTCCCTTTAGGGGCATTTTCTTAAAAACTAGCATTGCCCCTTTCTCCACCTTTCCGTCACTGTCCCCTTCATTACTCCCCCTTAGGGGCAGGGTTTCTTACATTTTGAACCCCTGCCCAGCTGCCCCGCACTGTCCCCTTCTAACTGTCCCATTAGAGGCATGGTCTCTTGAAAGACAACGCCAGCTCCACCTGTCCCATCCTGTCCCCTGTCACGCTGAAAACTTGCAAGGCATGGTCTTTTGACAGTACAGGCCTTCTGCACCTGTCCCTCATGTCCCCTTCACTGCTGTCACTTTAAGGGTATGGTCTCTTGATAGTAGCAGGTCCTTGCTGCCCCTTCCCGTCACTTCCCCCCTGTCACTTCTGTCACTTTAAAGGCATGGTCTTTGACGTACTTGTCCCTTCTCCCCTGTCCCATCACTGCCCCCTTCCCATTCTTCCCTTAGAGGCATGGTCTCTTGAAAGTAGCTACGTCCATGCTCCCCTTCCCACACGTCCCCTGTACTGCTGTCATTTCAAGGCAGGGTCTCTTGATAGTAGATACCCCCCTGCTTCACCGTTCGTCACTGTCCCCTGTCACTGCTGTCACTTTAAGGCATGGTCTTGACAGGGACAGCGCCCCCGCCCCACCGTCCCTCACTTCCCCTGTCACTGCGTCACTTTCAAGCCAGGGGTCTCTTGACAGTGCAGCGTCCCTGCTTCACCTGTTCGTCACGGGCCCCTGTCACTGTGTCACTTTCAAGGCTTTAAATTCAGTAGCACCCCCCTTTTTTCCCTGCCGTCACTGCCCCCTGTACTGTTTCCCTTTCACCGGGTTCTTGACAGTACACGTCCCTGCTTCACCTGTCCGTCACTGTCCCCTGTCACTTCTGTCACTTTCTGGCTGGTTTTTTTGACATAGCAACGCCCTGCTCCCCGTCCGTCACTGTCCCTGTCCTGCTGTTCCTTTAAAGGGGATGGTCTCTTGCAGAAGCAGCGCCCCGCTTCACCTGTCCCCACTGCCCCTTTAAACTGCTGCCCCTTTCAGCCTGGTCTCTTGACAGTAGAACGTCCCTGATCCCCCCTTCCCTCCTGCCCCCTGAAACTGCTGCCCCCTTCAAGCCATGGTCTTTTGACAGTAAAACGTCCCTCTCCACCTGTCCCTCACTGTCCTCTGTCACTGCGGGCACTCTAAAGTCATGGTCTTTAACACTAGCAGGGGTTTTTGCTTCCCATTTTTCCGTCCTTGTCACCTGTTACTTTTATTTATTTTTTTTTTTTATTTTTATTTATTTTTTATTTATTTATTTATTTTTAATTTATTATTTAATATATTTATTTTTTTTTATTTTATTTTTTTTTTTTTTTTATTTTTTAAATTTTTTCATTTTTTTTATTTCATTTTTATTATTTTTTTAACCCCCAAACCACACACAAAAAAGAAACATCATTTTTATAAAAAAAAATTAAAATTATGTTCTTCCCCCCCATTTGGGGTGTACTTAATTTTTTGGGGGGAGGGTTGGGGCCCCTCGGGGGAACTCCCCAAAAGGTCGGGGGAAGACGCCCCATAAAAAACCTTTGACAAACTCAGAACTTTCCAAAAAAAAAGCAAAAAGTTCCCTTACCGACCCAAAAAAAGGCTCGTTGGAATAAAAAATTTCTTTTAAAATTATTTCGAGGGTCGACCCCTCCTACCCCCATCGTACCGGGGGACCCCAAAGCCACCCAATTTACTCGGGGTCAAACCCGGGAAAACACATTTGGTTCCGCCCCCCCCTTCCCTTAACCATTCATAAATAGGTTTGGAATACATTTTGCCTTTTGAGTATTTTTATAACCAACCTAAAAAAAAATGTGGGCCTCAATTGCACTTTTACGAGGGGGGTCAAAAAGGCAAAAAAAAGGTTTAAATTCGCCAAAAACACCCCTCGTTACCCCTTTTTGGCCTTTTTTTTCCAAAAAAAAAAAAACCCCCCAAATGAAGAAAGTTTTGGCGCGTGAAATTTGGGTCGATCGTGGGCGGGGGGGGGGTTTGGGGGGGGGGGCCCCCAAACAAGTCCCCCGGCCTGTAAAGGTTTTGGCCCGGGAATTGAGGGGCGGGGTGGGGGGGGTAAGGCGGGGGGAGGGGGACAGCCGCATTCTACTAAAAACGGTGCCTTTTTCCGTCGCGGTGCAGATTGTTAAGTAGCACGAGGCCCCGGGCGAGACTCTGAGGGCGGATTCCCCCTAGGGGGAGGGTCGGGATCACGGGGTGGGGTTTGACTTAAAATTTTTTTGTGATAGTCCCGGATTCTTAAAAATGGCTGTACCGTCCCTTTGGCAAGGTCTCTCTCTCCTTTTTTGCTCGTGTGGGGGAAAGGGTTTCCCGAGGCCTGGTGAGGTGAGAAGGGGGTCGTCGGGAAGCTGGCGCTGGGGCAGGTCGGGGGGAGCCTGATGGGCACTAACACCTGAGTGGGTATCTTCGCTTGTGCTTCGCCGTACTGCAGGTGGCTGGGCACCCGGGCTGGCACAAGGCTGACAGGGGACTGGGTGAGCCGAAGGGCACTAACCCCCAAATGGGTGTCTTCGCTTGTGTTCGCCGGGTAGCGGGTGGCTCGGCCCCCGGGCTGGCACAGGGGCTAACAGTGGGACTGGGGTGACCCTAAAGGGCACTGACACCCAGGGGGTTCTTCATTGTGCTTCGCCGGACTGCTGGTGGCACGGCCCCGGGCTGGCCCGAGGCTAACTAGCGACGGTATGCCACCTAGGTGGGTGAGGCGTGGTATGGGTTGGGGTTGAGGAGGCTTCGTTTTTGGGCCCTTCCTTCGCTTCGGCCCACATCATCTCGGTCGGTGAGGGGTCGAGGTGTAAATGGGTAGGAAGGGAAAGGGAATATCGACAAATTTTGCTCTTTCGCGATAAAACCTGCCCCCTTTAAATGGCTGTCCCGTTAGGGAGGTGGGCGGGGGGTAAGGGAGAGGAGGCTTCTTTGGGTCTTCCTTCTGCTTCGGACACATCATCTTCGGTGGGGTAGGGTCGAGGTATGAAGGGTAGGAGAGGAGGGAATTCGACAAATTTCTCTTCGTGATATTACCGGCCGCCATTAAAAGGGCTGTGCCGGGTTAGGGGGCAGGTAGGGTGAAGGAAAAAAGGGTTCGTCCCTTGGGGTTTTCCCTTTTGCTTCGGCTCTTGTGGTGGAATCCCGGGCCCGGGGGAGGTGAGGAGGTGGTCGTCAGGAAGGTGGGCTAGGGGCAGGTCGGGGGTTAGCCTGAAGGGGACTAAACACCCGAGTGGGTTTTTTCGCTTGTGCTTCGCCGGTACTGCCGCTGGCTCGGACCCGGCTGGCACAGAGGCTAACTAGTGGGTCTGGGGAGAGCCTGATGGGGGAAAATAAACCCCAAGTGGGTGTTTTCGCTTGTCTTCGCCGGTACTGCGGTGGGTCGGCACCCGGCTGGACAGAGGCTAAATGCGGGGGGGAAATGACCAAACCCCCCCCACGACCTGCCCCAAATCAGGGGTGGTGTAGAAGACCAAGCTCCCCACTTGAACTCGGTAAGGGAAGGGTGAACATATCTGGCAGGCAGGGGTGGGCAGGGGTTTTGGACGGATCTATCTGGAAACTTGGGGTGGGGGGGGCCATAAGGGAGGGCTCGGCGGAAGCTTCTTTGCTCGGCTGGGCCGCCAGGTTTGGTTCTTGCCTCGGACAGCGCGCTGCAGGAGCCGGAGGGGGTGGTTAGGCGAAGGTCGGCGTCGAATGTGCGCGCGCGGGCGTACCGCCTGTATTTATACCCAGCGGCCGGGCTCGCGACGTTTCTTTTAGAAAATGCACCAAAACACAGAGCTCAATCTCCGACCAATCACAGAGCTCAATTTCGGACCAATCCAAAAATAGAAACCAAGTAGGTGCTTCTTGATAATCGATGATTTGGTTTTTTCTATTCAATTAATAATTATCGATCTTTTTTAGGTGATCGATAGTTTGGAAAAAATCGATTAATCAAAAATCATAAGTACGTGAAATCGCTCCAAATTTATTTTCGATTTCAAAAACGTAGAACAAATGCATATCCGAAAAAGGTCCATTTTTTCAGTTAGGGGTTGGGGTGCGTCGTTTCCTGGAAATAATGTAGAGGAAGTTTTACTAGGCAAAAAGAATTCAATAGTCGTGTAGTTTTAAGTTCCATAATAGGTTAGGTTAGTTGGGCCCTCGAACCCCCTTATTATTAATTTCAATGTAGTAGTAAAGAATGCAATTTCACAAAAATTTTTTTCCATTCAAACAGTACACAATTTCAAGGGTTTTGGTTGGCCCGCTGTCAGTTTCTGGGAAAAAAACGAAAGAACGAAAAAATAACTTTGGGGCGGTCCGTCAAATAAAAAAGAACGTACTAGATTTCCGTAAAAAAAAAATGTTCCCTGTTATGAAATCGAAAATGAAAGTGTGAAAAACAGTCAATTCGACCTGATGTTTAACCAAACTCCAATGGGGGGTGCAAAAATTATACCCATTTGAGTGGATTTTTTTTTTTTTAATTATGTTTTCTTTTTGTTTTTGTTCTAGGGGGATGTTTTCTACGAATCTAAGTGCTTTCCTATTGATCCAAAATAAAAGCAGTCTAGAAGGACTTTCAAGATGCCGAATTTGTGGTACAAAATCAATGAGAGTTCATTTTATCCTCCCATTCTTTATTAAATTGCAAGAGCAAAGTAATAATTTGTGGCTCAACTAACATTGATTCATATTAAAAGGCATGGTAAAAAAAGAAGAGGAGCTCCCTTATAATTTTTCCTTCCCCCAAAATTTGTGCTTTGCAAGAAAAGAGGAAATATTTACAAACCCAAATAAAAATTTAAAAAATCGTGTAGGCCCTTACCCTACTCATGCTAGTTAGGTTTTTTTTTGGCCTCTCGAATATCGATGGTTTAAAACGTAGGCTTTCGTTCTGCTTCATTTAGATAGTCGTAAATAAAGGAGGGTTATGGTAGTAGTACTAGTATCCTACGTCTTTCCCATTTTATTGTCGTATAAGTTAGGGTTATGGTCCTTTATAGTCGATTATTGAAAATGAGATCAAGAATATCCCGCACATTTTAAGTGTTGGAATTTCACTCAAATTGTCGAAAGTTTTCTTTACGACCAAGAATATATAGCATATAAAGCTTACATTATGACATACAACACACACCATTAAACCTCTTGAAACTCGTGTAGGAATAACGTCATATTGATAATTGAATCGAGAAACGGACAACGAAAGGTGAAGAAGTAAATACGACAACACACTTAACAGCTGTCCTACACATTATGTTATAAATTTAAAGCCTTAAATTACCATCAAATAAGGAAATGACTAACCTTAAAACAAGTACAAGGAGTAAAAAATGCGCAGTGCCGCCTTCCCCCAACAGTGGGCTAACACCTCTCATCCCTCGTTCCGTTAAAATATACCTTGACCTAGACAGCTAAACTACAAACAGGGCCGCATCGTCCAATGAGCGGCCAGCTGTCGCATCGCAGAAATCGCACGGCAAACCACATGCAACACTCTTTCATTGGTCGAAAACCCCTGGCTCTGGCTATCTTTTGGGCTTCTCCCAAAACTCCCACTAGTCTTGTCACCACGAGCGTTTTTTGCCCAAATTTTTCATTTCCCCATTTCCCTTTTTCGAGGATGGTACGGAATTTCCGGGGACCCCGGGGCAGGTAGGCGAGGTAAACCCCTCAGAATGTTTGAATCTTTACGTACTCGGCACCTCACCTCCACCATATAACAGTGGGACAAGCCCAGGACAGAACGGTCAGCTACGCTCACTATTTGTTCCTGGTGACCCTGTAGGGCTGGGAGGCGGGGTAACCCATCAGAAGTTTAATCTTTTTCGGATCGGCACCTCACCACCCCATACAGACATAGGACAACTAGGAAGAAAGGTCGCTTCCTCACTATTTTGTTCCCGGTGACCCTTTGGGTCGGTAAACGAGGAACCACAGAATTTTGAAACTTTACGTACTCGGCACCTCACCTCCACCATATAGACGTAGGGCAAGCGAGGACAAACGGTAGCTACGCTCACTGTTTTGTTCCTGGGACCCCGTGGTCAGGCGGCGAGGAAACCCATCGAATGTTTGAAATCTTTTACGTACTCGGCACCTCCCCCAAATTAGGGGGCAGTAGGGAAAAAGCGTAGGACGAACGGTCACTACGCTCACTATTTTTTCCTGGGGACCCGGGGTCAGGTAACGTAGATAACCCATCAGAAGTTTGAATCTTTACGTACTCGGCACCGCACCCCCCACCATTTTTAGACAGTAGGGGCAAGCGTAGGCAAAACGGTCAGCTACGCTCACTATTTTGTTTCCCCGTGACAAATTTGGGCAGGTAGGCGAGGATAAACCCCTCAGAATTTTGAATCTTTACGTACCGGCCCCCACCCACCATATAGACATAGGGGCAAAACGTAGGACAAACCGGGCAGCTCGCCCTGTTTTGTTCCTGGTGACCCTGTGGGTCAGGTAGGGAGGATAACCCATCGAATGTTTTTAAACTTTAGTACTCCACCTCACCTCCACCATATAGACAGTAGGGAAAAAGCGTAGGGGCGAAAGGTCAGCTACGTCACATTTTTTTTCCTAGTGACCCTGTGGGTCGGCAGGCGAGGATACCCATCAGAATGTTTGAATCTTTACGTACTCGGCCCCCTCCCCTCCCCCAAATAGAAAGTAGGGACAAGCGAGGACAACGGTCACTTCGCTCACTATTTTTTTTTCCGGGTGCCCTTTGGTCAGGTAGGCGAGGATATAACCCATCAGAATGTTTGAATCTTTACGTACCGGCACCTCACCTCCACCATATAGACATTTGGGGACAAGCGTAGGACAGAACGGTCAGCTACGCTCATTGTTTTGTCCTGGTGACCCTGTGGGTCGGGTAGGCGAGGATAACCCCCAGCAAACACAAAAACTGTGCCAGTCCCAGGACAGTATCGTATTTCGGCTCAAGCAGTACTGGGCAGGTACCGTGTACATGGTACTGGGCCAGTAAAAAGTGTCCTACCAATTTCCTATGCCAGCGGTGCCGGTCCGGTGTGGGCCTTAGGTCCGTCTGTATGGGGTTCGCGGCACCGGGGCGGAACGTCAGGGCCGGTACGTCGTCCGCGGCCCCGGCCCGGGTACGTGGGTCCGCGGCACAGGGCACGCACGTCGTCCGCGGTACCGAACCGGTGCGGCGTTCGCGGTACCGGGCACGTACGTCGTCCGCGGCATCGGGCCGGTCCCCTCGTTCGCGGCGCCGGGCCATTAAGTATGGGTGGTACCGGGACAGCACGGCCTCGACGGCACGCGCCCACACGCGCCCAGCTTTAAAAAAACTAAAAAGGCACTACGCTGGCGCCATCTGGTAGCCACGCAAATAACCCAATTTGTAAACGAATTTAAAAAAAAAATTGCATTTAATTAAGAGGTACAATTAAGATCATATTATTATTGACAGTGTATGGAAGAACAAGTAATGGTAGTAGACAGAACATGTTACCCCCAGGAATAAATTTTATCGTCATGAGCCGGACTCGAACACGAGATACCTTCCTCCACTCCCGCACGCCTTCACCACTGGGATACGGGCACCTATAAGTAGCAGAGCGCGTTAGCTGGCTTATGAGAGTCTTGCCATGAGCGGGTAATTCGAAACATAAAAACTGCAGAACATAACATGCGTTTACGACTCAAATTGTTAATAAGAATTGTTATTTATTATTTCTTTCTTACTGATATGGTTATTTGTGGGGGGAACTTAGCATTAATTATTAATAATTTCAATGATATGCAACAAATACACTAATAAAAACATTATATCGGGTTTATAATAATGACAATAATGTTGGCTTTAAAATTATTAAAATTTGAGGCGGAAAAAATGTATTATAAAATTGTCTGGGCCCTATGTATACAACAAGAAAAACCAATAATTTAGGTCTATACTTGGATTATACACAAAATAGAAGCATTATCTAAAAGTAATTTCGTGTAGCAGTCAGACTTTATAACTTGATGTGAAACATAAATAAATATACGTAATTCTGAAGGGCGTGAGGTTTTGTGAGGAAATAATTTTTAATTAGGCCTACTTAAATATGTAATTGTACAAATAATATAAAAACATATTGTCGGGCAACACAATGGAAATGTCACAAGAGACTTGTATTTGTAAAAGATACCCTTTGTGAATCTGCTTAAGTACTGAACATATTAATAATTTATCAATTGATGTTTTTATGTTTTATTGTTATTAACTATTAAAATAATTGATCATAGTTAATTTAAATAAAAACTAATAAGTAAAAATTCTTGGCTGTTAATTTGATTAGTTGACATTGGAAGATAGGCGTATTATACGTAGATGGTAATATGATATTATTATTTTAATAACAAATTCTTTGTAGAAATAGTTACAAACTGTGTGCTAGAAGTTAAAGTAGCAAATCAATAATTACCGGAAACGTGCACCTAAATAAAATTTACCTTCAAATCCACCTTAAATCAACTAAGTTTCAAGTCAATTTCCGTATAAATAAATTTATTGGTTGTCAGTCGTCGAAACTAATTACTAAATTAGTATTGAGTTAAGATACGGGAAGTCCATTTTCAGCTTTTGTTATAATTAAATTATATTAATTCTAAATCGTATGTTTTATTTGTTATTTATATGCATTGTTAATTGACAAACGTCTAAAACATATATGGATTTACATACATGTTAGTAAAAATAATAGTACTTATACTTTATAAAAAAATAAAAAAATAAAGCGATATTTCGGACATTTTCATCCAACTTCTAATGGCAAACAATTTAAACTGAAACTCCGCCTCCGAGCCTCCGTGCTCCGAGCATCAAAATCGACATACATCACAACAAACACTGCCATCTTGGTCTCATTATAGAAATACATAAAACTCCGTCTCCTAGCCCAAGTTATTTAATAAAAACATGTATATTATTTTATATAAATTTATCCGTAATGAAGTTAAAAACATTTTCAAATTTGGGATGAGCGAAGGGCGAAGATTCCATTTCACTACCTGGAGAAAAAAATCCGGAATGTTTTTTTTTTTTTTTTTTTTCTGTATTTTGTGTGTTTTTTAACCCACGATTCCGGCAAAAACCGATACTCCGATTGCAATAAAATTTTATGGAGGCCTCGAAATCTCTGAACTTAGAACTGCCACGTTTTGAGCGAAATCGGAAAATTTTTCTTATAAAAACGCAATTTTATGATTTTTTTCGATGTTTATAAACATTCTTCGACTTATAACATTACATGCTAAAATCCGATTGTAATGATTTTTTAACAAAACCCTTTTAAATTTATGAATTAAGATTTTCGTGTGAAATTTGAGCGTAATCGAAAATTATTTCTCATAAAAATCGAAATTTTTACGGGTTTTTTCTTTTTTTAAAACAATTCTTTGACATATAACACCTACATTCTTTATCCTATTGTAATGATTTTTTTATAGAACCTTAATTTCATGAATTTATATACTCGTGTAAAATTTGAGCACAATCGAATAATTATTTATTATGAAAATTGCAATTTTACGATTTTTTCTTTTTTTAAGTTACGGAAAAAATTACGATTTATTAAAAAAATTAAGTTAATTTTTAATTTAATTTAATTTAATTTAAAAAAATCTTCGACAAAGTAATGATTTTTTCACAGAACAACAGAAAATCCGCGTAACACAATGCAGCTCAATGCACCAACTACGCTCATCCAACAACGCGGCGGGACTTAAGCGTTTTCCTAGTAATAATATTTATATTCTATTTTAATTTACAATATCTTTAGCCATGCACATATACATTCATGCACTGCCTCCTAGATGCTACTCGTGACTCCTCGTTCCCTGCCTGTCCACGCCAAGGAGGTATACATTATTCATACCTCCTTGGTCCACGAAAACAAGTTTTGATTGTTGTGCAGTTGTTCGCAATGAGCATTTAGCGCTAAGTTACCGAACCCAAGAGCTCTGTTTTTTTTTTGTTGTCAAATACGTTTAAAATGTAATAAATAAATAAATTGGAATTAAGTCAACCCATTTCAGTTATATAACTGATTTTAGTGGGGGACAGAAAATAAAAGCGACCAGGCCAACCCTGTAGGCCCCGACGCAACCCGACGAGTGAGCGATAACCAACCAAAGATCGATATTTTTTAATAGAAATAATTAAACGAGGGAGCGAAGCGACAGAAGTGAATCTACATACAACTTAAACGGCGGTCATTCTGTTTAATCTGCGTGCGTGTGTGTGTGTGGTGTGTGTGTGTGTGTGTGTGTGTGTGTGGTGTGTGTGTTGTGTGTACGTTAAAATTTAAAATCAGCCAAATCGCTGAACAAATTGGCGCTGAAATTTTAAACAGACATCCGGTACGAGTTTACTGAGAACTGCTAACAAAATCAGCTAGATCCATTGCGATTTAAACCTACAAGAAATAATAAATTGAAAATTAGGCTGCTTATGTGTAAAGGAATTATTTTAACGACAATGCTGTTGATTTCGAAACAATATTTTATGTTTTTATTTATACCTGGCAGTGAAATGCCGTGTCCAAGGTTTATCGAATGTTGCCCCGTCAATAAGGTACCTCCAAATTCCGCGTAGATTGAGTAAACCTTGCAATACTTTCACGTATTTCGTACTGTCTATGTTTTCCATAATATTCACAGATGATGGACTACACTGCATTATAGGCATTTAAAAACATATTTAATTATTTTAAAGAGGCGAGATCTGGCGGTCGTCGTCGGGAACTTTCTCCTTCCCCATGACTACCCCCCGTGAAAACCCCCCTTCCTCCCCTAACCGTGGGTGGTTCTGGCCAGCATGGGCCCCTCCTCCCCATATGCCCCCAGGCTAGAGTGGTGCATTTTGAGTGACCTAACGGGTTGACGCATCCTTAGTCAAAAAAAAAAAAAAAAACCCGACGACGACGACGACGACGACGACAACTCGGACGGTGACACAATATGCAGTTGAATACGACCCCCCCCCCACCCACCCCTGCCCTCGGGCCTTAGCATGGGGCCCGGCCTGATTTCGTCACAGGCCACATGCCCTCCCCGGCCAAGCGTCGCCTGGCCCCTGCTTGACCCCTACCCCAATACCCACCCCTTGCGTGTGGCTGGTTCTGGCGACCTAACGGTTAGTCTAGATGGAGTGCGAAAGAGAATGTTACCGGGGACTCAACACATGGGTCACTCACTCGTTTAACAACGACTTTGGCGTTTCCCTAGTTATAGCAATCAGTGGTATGGACAGTGCGAACACCCGCGGATCACGCCAGAATCAAAAAGGCAATCTCAGTGTTTTTATACAGACTTTCTATGATAATCTTATTATCTCATATAGATCAATATACAAGGTAAGTAAATAATAATACATATTTCACTGATATATAAAAAACGTTAATACAAACATTAACAATTGCTGGACAGCTAATGTAGATACGGCATTCCGCATATAGAATTTGAGTTTTGTAGCCTAGGCGTACGTTACGGTACGTAAATGCGTATGACTATGAGGCAATTTAAGAATTGTCACGCATAAGTAGTATCTAGGAGGCAGTGCATTCACCAACGAAAACGTTATCAACATAAAACACTTATTAAAGGACCCAAACAAGGAATTTATCAACATTGCCTCGAATACAAATATTCGCAGACGAACTCCAATGTTGAATGTTTTTCATCCATTTGATTGTTTTTAGTACAACGATATTGATATTTTAGGTAACAGCAAAACGATCGAACCTTATTCATAGGATATTAACGCATTATGTCGCATTAAAATTTGAAGACAACATCGTTAAAATGAAAAGTAACTGTCTTGTTAAAAACATTTATATTATTTGCAAAATTTGACGCATCGTTCTTTCTTTTACATTTCGGATAGGATAGGCCTACGTATCAAGTTTTTCTCATGTTTCATTTAAATTTAAAAGCAATAAAATACGCAAAGAACGTGTATAAGAATGATAACTGGAGAATGATGTGTACTTGATTAAATCTTTTATTCGTGCAAATTCTACAAATTAAATGTGCGAACATTTGCGTTTATACTTAAAAAAAAACATCTGACATCTGCTCGTTACTGGACAGAGAGGTTGAATATTAATAGCTCTACCATCAACAGCAATACCCGCCTTTTCGCGCCCGGCAGTACCCCATTGATATATGCCCGTTACTCGGCTGTGCCGTTTACAGCAGTGCCTCGCCAGTACACGGGCCCCGCAAAGGGCACATCAGTACATGCCCGTAACTCGGCTGTGCCGTTGACAGCAGTGCCTCGCCAGTTTCACGCCCTGCAGGGGCACATCAGTACATGCCCGTTACTCGGCAGTGCCGTTGACAGCAGTGCCTCGCCCCGTACGCGCCCCGCAGAATACGTTGATACATGCCCGTTACCCGTCTGTACGGTTGACAGCAGTGCCTCGCCAGTACGCGCCCTGCAGGGCACGTTGATACATGCCCGGTACCCGTCTGTACGGTTGACAGCAGTGCCTCGCCAGTACGCGCCCTGCAGGACACGTTGATACATGCCCCGGGACCCGTCTGTATGGTTGACAGCAGTGCCTCGCCAGTACGCCCCCCGGTATCGCACGTTGACACATGACCGTGAGTAGATTTTTGATATTGGCAGCCGTACCTCGCCAGTACGCGCCCAGCAGGACAAAAAAGTTACATGCCCGTTACCCGGCACTCCGCCAGCACGAACAGTGCGTGCCCAGACCGTGCCCCGCACCACTGTGTTTGCTGGGGGCCCTCAGAATGTTTGAATCTTTACGTACTCGGCACCTCACCTCCCCATATAGACGTAGGGACCAGCGTAGGACAGAACGGTCAGCTACGCTCACTGTTTTGTTCCTGGTGACCCTGTGGGTCGGCAGGCGAGGCTAACCTCGAATTTTGAATCCTTGTACGGGGGCCCCTCCCCCCCACCATAAGCAGTAGGGACAAGCGTAGGACAAAAGGGTTCACTACCCCATTGTTTTTTTTTCTGGTACCCTGGGGGTCAGGTAGGCGATGATTCCCCATCGAATGTTTAAATCTTTACGTACTCGGCACCTCACCTCCAAATTATAGACAGTAGGGACAAGCGTAGGACAGAAGGTCACTACCTCACTTTTTTTTCCGGGTGCCCCCTGTGGTCGGGCAGGCGAGGATAACCCATCAAATGTTGAATTTTTACGTACTTGGCCCTCCCTACACCATATAGCAGTAGGACAAGCATGGGCAGAACGGTCCGTTCCTCAATTTGTTCCTGGTGCCCTGTGGGTCAGGCAGGCGAGGAAACCCTCAAATTTTGAATTTTTACGTACTGGACCTCACCCCAACATGACAAGGGACAAGGTAGGACAAACGGTCACTACCTCACTATTTTGTTCCTAGTCACCCTGTGGGTCAGGCAGCAAAAATTTGATCTTTACGTACTGGGCCCTCCCCTCCACAATAACAGTAGGGACAAAGCGTGGGAAAAGGACGTCAGCTACGCTCACTATTTTTTTCCGGTGACCCTGTGGGTCGGTAGCGAGGAAAACCCCACAGAATGTTTGAATCTTTAGTACTGGGCACCTCCCCTCCACCAATAGACTAAGGACAACGTGGGACAGAGGGTCAGCTTGCTCACTATTTTTTTTCCTGGTGCCCCTGGGGGTCGAGTGGGCGGGTTAACCCATCAAATGTTTGAATTTTTCTACTGGGCCCCTCACCTCCACCATATAGACAGTAGGGACAAGCGTAGGACAGAACGGTCAGCACGCTCACTTTTTTGTTCCTGGTGACCCTGTGGGTCGGGGCGGCGAGGATAACCCATCAAATTTTTGAACTTTACGTACTCGGACCTCACCCCCCACCATACAGACAGTGGGGCAAGCGGGGACAAAACGTCAGCTACGCTCACTTTTATTTCCCGGGCCCCCCTGTGGGTCAGGTGGGCGGGGATTACCCATCAGAAGGGTTTGAATTTTTACGTACTCGGACCTCCCCCCACCATATAGACATAGGGACAACGTGGGACAAAAGGGTCAGCTACGCTCACTTTTTTTGTTCCTGGTGACCCGGGGGGCAGGCGGGCGAGGAAAACCTATCAGAATTTTTAAATTTTACGTACTGGGCACCTTACCTCCCCATAAGACAGTAGGGACAAGCGTAGGCCCCGAACGGTCAGCTACGCTCCCCTTTGTTTTTTTTAAAGCGAGCAAAGCGAGCGTTTCCTTTTGCTGCCAAAAAAAATTAGTCACGGTTTTTTTTTTTTTTTTGTTTGTTTTGTTTTTTTGTCTATAGTCCGCCAAAACGTTCGAACGGAGGCTCGGATCGGTTGAAATTTTGACCACCGCAAGCTTCGTTCTCGATTGAATCCCTTTTATTTTTGTGGCAAAATCGTTCAAAAATTTAAAAAGCTACTTTAAAAGTTAATCGAAAGTTTTTTTTTCAAACTAAACGGCGACAAAATCTGAGATAGCCAAATCATTTAGAATGTCCGTCCGGTCACGAATATGTTAATTTCATTTGATCCGATAATAGTGTAGATGGAAAATTACATTTATAACAAAAGTAACTTTGCCATGGCAACGTAAAAGACGCGCGAAGTTTCTAATGCACTGCCCCCTAGAAGTAATCAAATACTTTCGAGGAAGCAGTCTTTATTTGTCAACAAGAGTTTAAATAGTTTTCCCAAGGAGTAAAGGGTCCTCTAGATGGCGGTGGATTTTCACCCACAAAAAATGACAATAATATAAGTTATATGTACGTCATTGTCACAAAGTAAGGTTTACTTACACAACGGGTTAACCCCCAATACCTTGGCAATAATAAATAATATTTGAAACATGGCCCTGTGGACAGCGAACGTCGAAAATTTTTAAAAATTAAAAAATGTGCAATGTGGGGTCTAGCTATAGCACGTGCTCGCTTATCAACGCGTCTAACTGAGCGTTTCCTAGTTAAATGACCATGGGGGATTTTTTTCAAGTAAGAATTTTTTTGTAGGTACAAGGATATTAACTAGGAAAACGCTCAGTTGGACGCGTTGTTGAGCGAGCACCGGTACGTGCAACACGCCCCGAGTACGACTTCCCATAATGTTACATACCAATAAGTCTTTAAGGTCTTGATCGATTTAGCTGAAAATTTTAAAATAGGAGAGAATGGATAAAATCCACCGCCATCTAGAGGACCTTGACATCATTTCTTTGGAAAAAATCATTTTTACTCTTGATTTCTTCTAGGGGGCAGTACATAGTGACCAGAATTCTTGTGCGACTTTCCGTTGCCATGGTAACGTTACTTTGTTAAAAAGTAATTTCTATCTACACTACTTATCGATCACAATAAAATGAACATATTCGTGACCCGGGCGGACATTCTAAATGATTTGGCTACCTCAATTTTGTCGCCGTTTAGTTTTAAAAAAAAACTTTAGATTAACTTTAATGTAACTTTATAACTTTTTGAAAGATTTTGCCACAAAACTAAGGCATTCAATGGGAACGAAACTTCGGATGGTCAAAATTTCAACTCGATCCGAGCCTCCGTTTGACCGCTATCATGAGCCAAAAAAGGGTGTGCGACTTTCCGTTTGCCATGGTAACGGGACTTTGTTATAATGTAATTTTTCCCTCTACACTACTTATCGGATCAAAATAAAAATAACATATTCGTGATCGGACGGACATTTTTAAATGATTTGGCCACCTCAGATTTTGTGGCCGTTTAGTTTGAAAAAAAAACTTTCGATTAACTTTAATGTAACTTTTTAACTTTTTGAAAAGATTTTGCCACAAAACATACAGCACCCGCCTAGGTGGTATGTACATGTTGTGCAAAATTTCAGGTCGATCAGAGAAACGGTGCGACCTGTATCGAAGCATAAAAGAAAAAAAAAAAAAAAAAAAAAAAAGACATTGGAGCCATAAGAGTCAAGTGGAACGCTCGTTCGCTCGCTCAATTTTTCCAAGTGCCAAGTAAAACAGTTCTTCTTTAAACTACCGAATTAGGAATTCCTATGTTCTTCCTCCTTGATGTGACCGAGAGTCGTCAGCTTGGCGGGAGGCGTTGCGGGTCTCGCCTGGCTCGAACTCCGCACAACTGAAA